>SJYT01026772.1:16391-49096 GCA_006410635.1 Cephalophus harveyi | reverse complement strand
CTATTTCTCACTTCCACTGTATAATCATAAGGGATTTGATTTAAGTCATACCTGAATGGTCTAGAAGAAAGTAGGTTGTCTATTCAACATTTTTCTTGTTTCTTGAGGTAGCATTTTATTGCTAAAAAACTCCCTCTTATAGCTGCTTTTGCTGTATCCTATAAGTTTTGAGTTGTCATATTTTCATTGTCATTTTGTTCTTGAAATTTTTTCCCTTTTGATTTCTTCAATAATCTGATTATTTAGAAATGTGTTGTTTAATCTCCATATGTTTGTGTTTCTTACACTTTTTTTCTTGTAATTGATATCTAGTCTCATAGCATTATTGTTGGAGAAGATTTTTGATATGATTTTAATTTCTTAAATTTACTGAGGTTTGATTGTGACCCAAGATGTGGTCAATCTGAAGAATGTTCCATGTGCCCTTGAGAAGAAGACGTATTCTTATGCATTTGGATGGAATGTCCTGAAGATATCAATGAGAGCCATCTCATCTAATGTATCATTTAAGACCTGTGTTTCCTTATTAGTTTTCTGTTTTGATGATCTGTCTATTGGTGGGAGTGGGATGTTAAAGTCTCCTACTGTTATTGTGTTTATATCAATTTCTCTTTTTATTTCTGTTAGTTTTTGTCTTATGTATTGAGGTGCTCTTATGTTGGGTGCATATTTACAATTGTTATGTGTTCCTCTTGGATTAATCCTTTGATCATTATGTAGTGTCCTTCCTTGTCTCTTGTAATCTTCTTTATTTTAAGGTCTATTTTGTCTGATATGAGGATTGGTACTCCAGCATTCCTTTGCTTCCCATTTGCATGGAATATATTTTTCCATCCTCTCATTTTCAGTCTATATGTGTCTAGGTCTGAAGTGGGATTCTTTAGAGCATATATGTGGTTCTTGTGACTGTAGCCATTCAGCCAGTCTGTGTCTTTTGGTTGGAACATTTAATCCATTTACATTTAAGGTAATTATTGATATATATGTTCCTATTGTCATTTTATTAATTGTCTAGGGTTGATTTTATAGATCTTTTTCCTTCTCTGATATTTCTTCACTATATAAATCCCTTTAACTGTTGTAAAGCTGGTGTGGTGGTATTGAATTCTCTTAACTTTTGCTTGTCTGAAAAGCTTTTTATTCCTCCATCAATTTTTGATGAGATCCTTGATGGGTACAATAATCATGGTTATAGATTTTTCCCTTTTAGTACTTTAAGTATATCCTGCTATTCCCTTTTGGTCTGCAGAGTTTTTGCTGAAAGATCAGCTGTTAAGCATATGGGGTTTCCTTTGTATGTTACTTATTGCTTCTCCCTTGCTGCTTTTAATATTCTTTCTTTGTGTTTAGTCTTTGTCAGTTTGATTAGTATGTGTCTTGGGTTTCACTTTGAGTTTATCCTGTATGGGTCTCTTTGTGCCTCCTGGACTTATTTTCTTTTCCATGTTGGGGAAATTTTCATCTATAATCTCTTCAAAAATTTTCTCATGCTTTCTTTTTCTCATCTTCCTCTGGGACCCCTATAATTTCAATGTCAGATTTGATATGGTCCCAGAGGTCTCTGAGACTGTCCTCAGTTCTTTTCATTCTTTTTGCTTTATTCTGCTCTTCAGAAGTTATTTCTAACATTTTATCTTCCAGCTCACTGATTCGTTCTTCTGCTTCAGATATTCTGCTATTGATTCCTTCTAGAGCATTTTTAATTTCAGTAATTGTGTTGTTTGTTGCTGTCTGTTTATTCTTTAATTCTTCTAAGACTTAGTTAATTGATTCTTACATTTTCTTCATTTTGTTTTCAAGGTTTTTGATCATCATTACTATCATTATTCTGAATTCTTTTTCAGGTAGTTTGCCTATTTCCTTTGCATTTATTTGGACTTCTGTGTTTCTAGTTTCCTCCTTCATTTGTGCAGTATTTCTCTGCCTTTTCATTACTTTTTTTGTTTTTTAACCTTATTGTGTTTGAGGTCTCCTTTTCCCACTCTTCAAGGAAAGTTAAATTCTTTCTTTGAAGAAGGTTGAATCCTTTCTTCCTTTTGTTTTCTGCCCTCCTCAGGTTGGTCCAGTGATTTGTATGAGCTTCATACAGGGTGAGGTTTGTGCTGAGTTTTTGTTTGTTTTTCCTCTGATGGGCAAGGCTGAGTCAGGTGGTAATCCTGTCTACTTGTGATTGGGTGTGTATTTTTGCTTTGTTTGTTGTTTAGATGAGGCCTCCTTCACAGGGTGCTACTGGTGGTTGGCTGATGCCAGGTCTTGTATTCAAGTGGTTTCCTTTGTGTGAATTCTCACTATTTGGGTCTCTGGTAGTCTAGAATCTTGGAGTCAGTGCTCCCACTCCAAAGGCTCAGGGCGTGATCTCTGGTCAAGAATGAAGATTCCACAAATGGTTTGTTTTGGCATTGAGTGAGAGTAAAACAAATATCCAAAAATGAGGAACCAAAGATGAATCCCAGACAAATGGCAGTTATAAAATCAGGCATGTAATAATTAAAATAATGGAATATACACATATACATATATACCCATGAGCAAAGTGAAAACAGTCCAACAAAATTGAAGTATAGTAGATTGACCTGGGAAACAAAGGAAATCATAAATGATATTAACCAGTTAAGAAAAAAACTAACTAAAGCACAAACTGGAAAACAAAACTAAAGCAAGGTGCCAACTGGGGAATAAAACAATGAAAACAAAACTAACAAATATGTTGAGAGGAAAGGAGAGAAAGAAAAAAAGAAAGAGTAGTTATGCAAAGGTAATAGAGGTAGATGAAGAAGATGTATATACATTAAAGATTAACTGCAAGGGGAAACAAACAGTAGGAAAGGCAAACAAAAGAATAAATATACAAAATATATCATACGTTTAAAAAATTAAAATTATAAAAAGGAGAAAATAAAAAACAGAAGAAGAAATAAAAAAGGAAAACTCCATAGAACTGCAAAAGCTCAGTGGAGAGGCAGAGGTTTATAACAACAGTAGAAAGTATGACTGGATATACACATACACCTATACACCAATAAACAAAATCAAAACAGTCCAACAAAAATAAAGTACAAAAGAATGACCTAATGAACAAAAGAAACCAAAAATTATATCTACCAGAACAAAACTAATTAAGGCACAAACTGGAAAGCAAAACTAAAGCAAGGTGCCAACTGGGGAATAAAGTAATGAAAATAAAACTAACAAATATGTTGAGAGGAAAGGAGAGAAAGAAAAAAAGAAAGAGTAGTTATGCAAAGGTAATAGAGGTAGATGAAGAAGATGTATATACATTAAAGATTAACTGCAAGGGGAAACAAACAGTAGGAAAGGCAAACAAAAGAATAAATATACAAAATATATCATACGTTTAAAAAATTAAAATTATAAAAAGGAGAAAATAAAAAACAGAAGAAGAAATAAAAAAGGAAAACTCCATAGAACTGCAAAAGCTCAGTGGAGAGGCAGAGGTTTATAACAACAGTAGAAAGTATGACTGGATATACACATACACCTATACACCAATAAACAAAATCAAAACAGTCCAACAAAAATAAAGTACAAAAGAATGACCTAATGAACAAAAGAAACCAAAAATTATATCTACCAGAACAAAACTAATTAAGGCACAAACTGGAAAGCAAAACTAAAGCAAGGTGCCAACTGGGGAATAAAGTAATGAAAATAAAACTAACAAATATGTTGAGAGGAAAGGAGAGAAAGAAAAGAAAGAAAGAATAGATATGCAAAGTTAAATAGAGGTAGATAAAGAAGATTTATATATATTAAAGATTAACTGCAAGGTGAAAAGCAAAGGAATAAATGTAGAAAAATTATAATAGGTTTAAAAATTAAAATTATAAAAAGAGAAAAGAAGAAAGAAAGAAAGAAAGAAAAGACTCCACAGACCCTCAAAAAGAGGCAGAGGTTTATGACAACAATTTTAAAAATATGATGTATTACACTGATTGATTTGTGGATATTGAAGAATCCTTGCATCCCTGGGATAAAGCCCACTTGGTCGTGTTGTATGATCTTTTTAATGTGTTGTTGGATTCTGATTGCTAGAATTTTGTTAAGGATTTTTGTATCTATGTTCATCAGTGATATTGGCCTGTAGTTTTCTTTTTTTGTGGCATCTTTGTCAGGTTTTGGTATTAGGGTGATGGTGGCCTCATAGAATGAGTTTGGAAGTTTACCTTCCTCTGCAATTTTCTGGAAGAGTTTAAATAGAATAGGTGTTAGCTCTTCTCTAAATTTTTGGTAGAATTCAGCTGTGAAGCCATCCGGACCTGGGCTTTTGTTTGCTGGAAGATTTCTGATTATAGTTTCAATTTCCGTGCTTGTGATATGTCTGTTAAGATTTTCTATTTCTTCCTGGCTCAGTTTTGGAAAGTTGTACTTTTCTAAGAATTTGTCCATTTCTTCCACATTGGCCATTTTATTGGCATATAATTGCTGATAGTAGTCTCTTATGATCCTTTGTATTTCTGAGTTGTCTGTTGTGATCTCTCCATTTTCATTTCTAATTTTATTGATTTGATTTTTCTCCCTTTGTTTCTTGATTAGTCTGGCTAATGGTTTGTCAATTTTATTTATCCTTTCAAATAACCAGCTTTTGGCTTTGTTGATTTTTGTTATGGTCTCTTTTGTTTCTTTTGCATTTATTTCTGCCCTAATTTTTAAGATTTCTTTCTCTACTAACCCTGGGGTTCTTCACTTCTTCCTTTTCTAGTTGTTTTAGGTGTAGAGTTAGGTTATTTGTTTGACTTTTTTCTTGTTTCTTGAGGTATGCCTGTATTGCTATGAACTTTCCCCTTAGCACTGCTAACATTTGAGTAAGTTCTAATGAGGTGGATGAAACTGGAGCCTATTATACAGAGTGAAGTAAGCCGGAAAGAAAAACACCAGCACAGTTTACTAATGCATATATATGGAATTTAGAAAGATGGTAATGATGACCCTGTATGCGAGACAGCAAAAGAGACATCAGTCTGTCAGTCAGTTCAGTTGCTCAGTCGTGTCCGACTCTTTGCGACCCCATGAATCGCAGCACGCCAGGCCTCCCTGTCCATCACCAACTCCCAGAGTTCACTCAGACTTGCATCCATTGAGTCAGTGATGCCATCCAGCCATCTCATCCTCGGTCATCCCTTTCTCCTCCTGCCCCCAATCCCTCCCAGCATCAGAGTCTTTTCCAATGAGTCAACTCTTTCCATGAGGTGGCCAAAGTACTGGAGTTTCAGCTTTAGCATCATTCCTTTCAAAGAAATCCCAGGGTTGATCTCCTTCAGAATGGACTGGTTGGATCTCCTTGCAGTCCAAGGGACTCTCAAGAGTCTTCTCCAACACCACAGTTCAAAAGAGACATACATGTATAGAAAAGTCTTTTGGACACTGTGGGAGAGGGAGAGGGTGGGATGATTTGGGAGAATGGCATTGAAACATGTGTAATATCATATATGAAATGTATCACCAGTCCAGGTTCAATGCATGATACTGGATGCTTGGGGTTGGTGCACTGGGATAACCCAGAGGGATGGTACAGGGAGGGAGAAAGGTGGGGGATTCAGGATGGGGAACACGTGCATACCTGTGGCAGATTCATGTTGATGTATGGCAAAACCAATACAATATTGTAAAGTGATTAACCTCCAATTAAAATAAATTAATTAAAAAAATAAAAAAAATGAGAAAAAAAAAAAAGCTCAGAAGCTTAATGGATTTCTTAGTGCCAATAAAACTGACAAATACTACAGAGGGATAAAGAGGGGGGAAGAAAAAATCCAAAAAAATCTACAGAACAAGCCAAAAATAAGAATAATAAATGTTTTTCTTGAGTCACTGCTGTTGGAGTCCTTTTCCCAGCTGGGAGTCACAGTCTACCTTACCTCCCTAGGATGCTCTCCAATACTGTGCTGATCTCTGGACCTGCTGTTGAAGCAGCTCGGATTCTAATCTGGTCCTACTCCTGTGTGTTCTTGCTGCCAACATCCACAGCTATCAGAACTAGTGTGTTTTCTTTTGTGGGAGCTATCAATGGCTCTTTATATATTCCATAGACACAGAATCTGCCTAATTGATCATGTGGATTTAATCTGCAACTTGTACAGCTGGTGGGAAGGTTTGGGGTCTTCGTCCTTAGCCACACTGTGCCTGGATTTCAATTGTGGTTCTATTTCCACCTCTACATGTGGGTCATCCACTGGGGTTTTGCTCCTGAGGCTGCCTTGGGGGACTTGGGTTTGCCCCTGTGAGGCTCAGGTGTGGAGATGGTGCAACCCTTTGGGTTACAGAGGTTCTGGCAGCACCAGGTACTCAGGGAGGCTGGCGGCTATGGTGGCAGGAAATATGGTGCTCCAGAAGGGTATGGTATATTGGCCAATATGCTCCAGTATTCTTGCCTGGAGAACCCCTTTCTGACAGAGAAGCCTGGCAGGCCACAGTCTACAGGGTTGTAAAGAGTCAGACATGACCAAAGCGACCCTGTGTGCATAGACATGAGATTTTTTTGCCCATGGAAGCTCTGCCCCAGTGAGAGTTGAGCTTGAAGGTGGTGCAGCTGCTTGGCTTGAGGGGAAACTGGCAGTGCTAAGTTTGCAGGTACATGGACTGCCTCCACTGCAGGAGTTATAGCCCTATCAGAGACTTTTTTCAAGCCTCTTGTAGCTGGTGATCAGAAGGCCTCTTTGGCCAGTCTTTCTCTGTAGCTCCGCCCATTCAGGCACTTAGAGGGATCCCTTGCCTGGGATCCTTCTGTGTTGTTCTGCACATCAGGCACTTAAAGGGGCACCCTTGGTGGGGTCCTACTCTGTAGTTCAATGTGTCAGGCATTTTGACATGCCAGCCTCTCTATTGTTCAGCTGCGGATGCCAGCATGTGGGAAAGAGAGGCTATGGTGATGGCTCCACCCACTACATGTGACTCAGCATTAGTGCCTTGCTTCCATGGCTGCCTGGCTTTCCTCCACTGGCATTTCCCACCATGATTTCCTTCCTCACATCACTTCAACCCATCTCTCCACAGCCAAGAGCAGCTCTCACTCTGGGATTGCTCCACAATCCCTAAACTCCAGCTCTTAACCACTGCACTTTCTAGGGGACCAGTGCTCCTGTTCAGGGTATGTATGGCTGTGGCAAGTGCTGTCTGATTTTCATTCCATTTAGGCTGCCACAGATCAGCTGTTTCACTCTCAACTTTAAATGTTTCTCCTCTCACTCAGACAATTGCCCCGATATGGGGAACAGACCCCTGCTTCAGTTCCCTCACTCACTGAGGGCAGGCCCAGTCCTACTAACACTTCTGTTTTTTCCCCCTAGTTCCTTCATTCCTACTGAGTTTTGTGTGGTTCTATATATTCTTTTCCACTGGTCAGGTACTCCTGTCCACTCTCAGCTGGTATTCTGCATGCAGTTCTGTATCTTAAGGTGTATTCCTGATGTATCCGTGGAGAGAGATGTACTCCATGGCTACCTACTCCTCCACCATCTTGTTTTTTCTACTTTTTACTTTTAAGATCTTGTGCTAAGCAGCAAGTCATTTTGATATTTCTTCTCCCAATACTGTCAATAAATTCTTGCATACACTGACATAACTTATCTTTGTGATTTTCCCATGTCTAATCCTCTTAGAAAAAAATTCACACCTTACTCAAATCATCTACCAGCTTACTTTTTCATATTTTATTTTCATGGGTATAGTTTATTTCCTTTAGCTTATTATTGCATCTTAGAAACTGCAAGCTTCCAATTTTGCTATAGACTTTCTGTCAATGTGTTCTTTCCTACCAGTTGTCTGAGCTTGCTGATGCATGTATTTTTAAAGTCCATTTTCTTGGTTCTTTCATTCCCTTCCAATTCATGATCATTATCTCCTAAATTGCCTTCCACTATTACATTTTCAGCATATGAAATGCAGGTAATGAAAAACGTTGCAGGATTTGTCACCTATTTTGAAATTTAGTGTCTTTAGAAAAGTTTTAAAAGCTCAAAGTATTTTTTTTTCTTTTTATACTTTGACAGTTTATTTTAAAAGTAAGTAATCAATGTTTTAAAAACATGTTCAAGTAGTTTACAGGTTATCCGTTTACTTGGCAGTGTCTCTTTGGGTGCTTGAATTTGCTCAAATATCACCTTATTTGTAATATCTTAGGAAAACTGCCCAACTTAGATTGATATTTTAGTATATTTTTAAAAACTTATGCTAATTTCTACCAGTTTACTTTGAGTCTGTATTTCACTTCAATTTTGCTCTTTTATTCTGAAAGGAATTGTACTGTTCTTATCAATCAGTTTTATCATTTTTAGTATTTAAATCCAATGATTATTCACTATGATTTTTATAGTCACAGAGTAACACTACTCTAACAAAACTGATATTGATCTAACTACTGGTAATGGGAGATTAACAAGTAACACCAGATATTCATTCATAATATTTTGGAAAATGAAACCAATTTTTACCAAATTTTAGATTTCAAACCTAGAAAATCTTTGAGAAATCACCTGTTGATGAACAACAATAAAAAATGTTCAATAATAACACATTTTTTTTTATCATATCTAAAACAGGTCTGCACATCAGCATGCATTTATAGTATCAGTAACCTTATTTTGACCCTGCTTTCAATGAGTCTTTCAACTCTAGAATACATTCTTTTAAGCCTATATAAACATATTAAAACTTCTCATATATAGGATTGTAAAATATTCATGACAAATATAAAATAATCCATATTATACAAACTATGTGAACAATTATGATATAAGTAACAAAAAAATAACTTAATAAGAAATGAAATTGTAAAATTGAAACATACATTAATGAAATCATAATCTATATGTGTTATACATAATAGGAAAGGTCAACAATATCAACTGGCTAATTGAAAAGATTAACATAATACAAACACAGCATGTTTGTCAAGTTAAAAAGACAAGTAGGCACAAATTAACAGTGCAAGGGCAAAGATGCTACAATTATAGAAGCTGTCATTGATATGAACAAATTTAAGGCATAAATATTAAAGTATTAATCAATTTTTATAAATATAGTCATCATATCTGACTGAAACTCATACTGAGAATTATCAGTTCTGAATCCATAAAACTAGTTTTAAATATATTTAAAATCTTGCACACACACACACACACACAAAAAAAAAATCCCAGTTGTTTTAATAGTAATTTAGAGGACAGATAATTCCTGGAACAGACAAATCCAAACTCTACAATTCTTCCCTAGAAAAGAAGGATCATTATTATACAACTCATTTTGTAATGCTGTCCTGATAAGGACAAGAAGAAAAAAGAAAATTTTATAACAATGTTGCTTATGAACACAGGTAATAATGTCAAAAATAAAGCATTAGTAAATCAAATATGTACTCAGTTGCTTCAGTTGTGCTGAACTCTTTGCAATTCCATGGACTGTACCCTGCCAGTCTCCTCTGCCCATGGGAATCTCTAGGCAAGAATACTGGACTGGGTTGCCATTTCCTCTTCCAGGGGATCTTCCTGATTCAGGGATGAAACTCTTGTCTCTGGGGCTCCTGCATTGGCAGGCAGATTATTTACCACTAAATAGTAACAATAAAATAACTATGCATCATGACCTTTCATCCCCACCATAACAGGCTTCTCTATCTCTCACAACACAAAATAATATTACCTGGCAGGAGGAACAAAAGATGATTTTGAAATGTAATTTATTGTTGTTGTTGTTATATTTTTCAACACAGTGTCTGTTCATCAATTCAGAGGATATTAAAGCTGAATAAATTTACTGTTTCACTAAGGACAGAGTCTCATAGCCAGAGACACACATTCATCAGTTAGCTCTCTCTATTGCTGTTTAAATATTGATCATACATTGGAAGCAGGAGTGTTGCAGGGTCAACTGAATTGTTTCTTGTTTCCAGTTCCTTGTATTTGAGGCAGCTGTCACTGTGTGATCTCAGGATTTGGCCTATTTAAGCCTATTTGGCGAAACTTTGTGGTTGTAGTTTTTACTTGCAAAGCATGTTTCTCTGGAACCTTTGTTGTATAAGAGTAAAACATCAGAGTATGGTTTTCTATGAGCACTAGGAACACAATGAACATATGCTTTCAAGAATCTGCTGAAATTGCTATCTAGACAAAATGAGATATTGCCTAACAATTAAGGTAAATTAAGCAGCTGTTTCATACTATACTGTGCTAATGCTGCTTCAAAATTGTAAATTGTTGATGGGAGATCAGAATGAGAAAGAAACAATATCATTTCACATTTCTATAGTGATTCATTTTATGATTATCATAAGAAGCAAGTATTTTTGCAGCTGATAGTGACTAGAAGTAAAATACAACAGTCTAAGGAAGCTATTTAAACTGAATTAATAAGAAAAAGTAATAGAATTAAAATATGCCAGTTGATCACGTTTTTGTTTGATTGTTTCTTTTTAAAGTCAGACTTACTGAATGCCTATGTCAAACTACTTGCAAGAGTTAATTGACACCAACGTTAAGCATGTCGCATTTTCATTTGAAACTGAAAAATGTAAAAGAATAAACTGGAAAATATACTCCACTCTTCAATATCTTAGAGGCTAATGAGTACTCCAACAACATTAAAAACCTGACCTACAGAATTAAAATATGAGTACTTAAGATTCAATATTGAAGATTCTTTTGAAAAGGACTAACATAGGTTCAATTAGAATAGGTACGTTATCACTGTTTCGTTCAGCTAATTATACTTTTTCATGATATTTGAAAGGCTTAAAAGAATTTGTGAGCTATGTATAAAGCCTAAAAGTTAAAAAAATAAAATAAAAATGTAAAAAGCTTTGGAAAAAACAAAAGTGTTTTCCCATCATTGAAAAGTATTGGTTGCTCAGTTATGTTTGTGACTCCATGGAATGTGGCCTGCCAGGTTCTTCTTTCCATGAAATTCTCCAGGCAAGAATACTGAGGTGGGTAGCCAATCCTTTCTCCAGGGGATCTTTCTGACCCATAGATAGAATCCAGTTCTCTGTAGGCACATTCTTTACCATCTGAGCCACCAGGGAAACCCATCATTGGCCTACTTCAAATGATTCTTTTGTCTCAGATCTTGCAATTTGTTTTCCTTTTCTTTTAATCTGCATTTGTTTTAGAAATATTCTTGAATATTTGAGAAAGAGAAAGATTACTTGCTTTCTTTTTACCTATCTAAACACAATAAACAAGTTTCCATTGTTCACAGATATGTAAATGTTTCACTGAAAAACATTTTTCCAGTATTATTGAGGAATTACTGACATATATCACTGCATAAGTTTCAGAAATAGAGCATGACAATTTGATCTACATATACTATGAAGTGATTATGACAATAGGTTTAATTAGCATCCATCATCTCATTAGATACAGTAAAAAGAAAAAGATTTCTGCTTGTAAAAGAATTCTTAGGATCTACACTTTTAAGAACAAATTATATAATTATATGTGTGTGTGTGTGTGTGTGTGTGTGTGTGTGTGTATCTCAAACAGTAGGGTTAACTATAGTCATCATGTTGTATATTACATTCTTAGTACCTCTTTATCTAAAAACTAGAAGTATGTACCCTTTGACCACCTTTCCACAATTCTCCCTCCCATGACCGTTACTGAATATAGTAATGAAAGCTTATTTTATATAACAAGTATCTCATGTACATTTCTCTGTACAATATGGGTAATCAATAAAAATGAATTAAGGATGGGAGCAAACCCCATTCATTAAATGTATCCATGTCTATTTTGGAAATATATTTTAGAACTTGCACAGAATCTAAAAGTTTTGATTTACTTTTCCTCCTTTTTTTTAACTAAAGCTTTTAAATGATATTGTTTTAGGTTATACTATTATACTGTGCTATACACTGTCATTCACTTAAGGAATTTCAGTGACATTGAGGTTTCTGTATGGTGGGTGATGCATTCACTTCATAAAAGGATATAATGAAGCATGAAGAGTATGAAAAAAAATTTTTTTTTCTTTACATTGCAAGATAACCCAGGGACAGAACACAATATAAATTCTCAAAACTCTGACTCCTGGTTCTATGCTAGACTGCATTCCTCTTATTTTCTATGTATTTGCTTGACATTTGTCAGTACTTTTTAGTCTTTTAGTCTTTCCTATTCTTTTCATTACCCTTCTGATCTTACAGGGATAAGTAAGGAAATTAAAATTCAAATTAAGTCTGATTAATTGAATTTACCAGATTGAATTTCTAATTATTTATTTTCCTATATTTATTCACAGTATTGGTAAAACTTCTCTAGCTTTATGGCCTAATCTATTTCAAACTATTAAAATCACAATCATTGTTTCAACATCTGTAGATTTTACAAGCACTTTTTAAATCAGTTTTCATTTTGTCTTGTTTCAACTTACTAGAGTAATATGAGTAGTATCTATAAGATATGCTTGCAGACAGATATGGGGAATCAAGAATTGGAGGGGTGATTGGATTACATTTCTCCAGGAATAAAATATGTAATTTCTTGTTTATCAGGGGAGCACAGTGAGACTAAGATTTTTTTTAGGATGTTTAGTACATATTGAAAGTGAAAGTGAAAGTGAAGTCACTCAGTCATGTCCGACTCTTTGTGACCTCATGGACTGTAGCCTATGAAGCTCCTCTGTCCATGGGATTCTCCAGGCAAGAATACTGGAGTGGGTTGCCATTTCCTTCTCCAGGGGATCTTCCCAACCCAGGGATTGAACCCAGGTTTCCCACATTGGAGGCAGATGCTTTAACTTCTGAGCCACCAGGGAAGCCCTTTAGTACATATTAGGGAGAGGGAAATGGCAACCCCCTCTAGTGTTCTTGCCTGGAGAATCCCAGGGATGGGGGAGCCTGGTGGGCTGCCGTCTATGGGGTCACACAGAGTCAGACACGACTGAAGTGACTTAGCAGCAGCAGTACATATTAGATCATGGAGTACTATAAATACTCACCCTCTTTATCTTGACATATACACACAAACCAAAGGGCCATTGTTTGATTGGGACCTAGTTTGATTTGAACTCTTAGATAGCAATGAGCTGTAAAGTATGAGAGTGGGAAAGTAGACGTTAGGAGACTGCTGATGACTTTTATTTGGCAAAAGAAAAGTGAAAGTTGGAAGACTTCAAGGGAGAGTTATTTCTGCACTCATTTAAAATACTCTTTATTACTACTTCTAAAATTTTTAATTGAAATTTATTTTTTTTAATTTTATTGGAGTATTATTGATTTACAATGTTATGTTAGTTTCAGGTGTACAGCAAAGTGAATCTGTTATATAAATATATATATTCATTCAATTTAGATTAATTTCCCATATAGGCCACTGTAGGGTGTTGAGTAGAGTTCCCTGTCCTATACAGTAGGTCAAAATTACTTTTCTATTTTATATATAGTAGTGCATATGTGTCAATATCAGTCTTCCAATTTATCCTTCTCCTTCTTGTCCTCCAGTTACCATGAATTTATTGTCTACATCTGTAACTCTATTTCAGTTTAGTAGAGAAGTTAATTTGCAGCCTTTTTTGAGATTCCACATATAAGTGATATTATATAATATTTGACTCTGTCTTACTTACTTGTCACTCATTATGAAAATCTCTAGGTCCATCCCTGTTGCTGCAAATAGCATTATTTTGTTCCTTTTATAGGTAATATGAGTATTACCATCATATATATGTACCACACCTTCTTTATTCATTCTTCTGTTGATGGACATTTAAGTTGCTTCTGTGTCCTGGCTATTTTGCCTAGGTGAAGTCGCTCAGTCGTGTCCGACTCTTTGCGACCCCGTGGACTGCAACCTATTAGGCTTCTCCGTCCATGGGATTCTCCAGGCAAGAATACTGGAGTGGATTGCCATTTCCTTCTCCAATTTTGCCTAGAGTTGCAGTGAACATTAGGGTGCATGTATCTTCTTGAATTATGATTTTCTCTAGATATATGCCCAGGAGTGGGATTGCTGGATCACATGGTAGCTCTGTTCAATTTTTTAAAAAACCTCCATACTATATAGTGGCTATGCTGCTAAGTCGCTTCAGTCATGTCCAACTCTGTGTGACCCCATAGACGGCAGCCCACCAGGCTTCCCTGTCCCTGGGATTCTCTAGGCAAGAACACTGGAGTGGGTTGCCATTTCCTTCTCCAATGCATGAAAGTGAAAAGTGAAAGTGAAGTCACTCAGTCATGTCCAACTCTTAGCGACCCCATGGACTGCAGCCCACCAGGCTCCTCCATCCATGGGATTTTCCAGGCAAAAGTACTGGAGTGGGGTTCCATTGCCTTCTCCAGTATAGTGGCTATACCAGTTTGCATTCCAATAATAGTGTTCAAAAAGAAAATATTGAGACTGGGAGAAAGTATTTGTAAATGAATACACTGACAAGGGAAAATTCTCCAAAACATACAAACAACTCTTTTATATTGACCACGCAGGTCCATATAAAAAACAAAGAATCTAATTTTAAAAATGGGCAAAATATCTAAATAGACATTTCTCCAAAGAAAGATACATAGATGGTCAAAAAGTACATGAAAAGATGCTCAACATCACTAATAATTAGAGGAATGCAAATCAAAATTTCACGCTGGTTAGAATGGCCATCATTAAAAAGCCTACAAACAATAAATGCTCAAGAGGGCTCTCTTGCTGATACTTAATCTGGATCACATGAGAGATATTTTGGTCGCATGATTTTGGAGGGAAAAAAAGGAGAGTAAAGTGTGCCTGGAAAGTACTAACCCACATTTCAAATTATGAGGGACGCCAGAAAAAAAAGGATAAAATGGAAAAATAAAAATATTATTAGATTCCAGATTTCTTGTGGAAATTAACAAAACTGGCTGCATTTTATTGACTCTTCTTAGGAGGAATTGGAGAAGGAAATGGCAACCCACTCCAGTGTTCTTGCCTGGAGAATCCCAGGGATGGTGGAGCCTGGTGGGCTGCATAGTCCACTCTATGGGGTCACATAGAGTCGGACACAACTGAAGCGACTTAGCGACAGCTGCAGCAGCAGGAGGAATAATGTAATAAGAGCCGTGTGTAATGTTTTGTTTGTGCCTTTAAAAGCAGATAGGATCTAACTGAGGAATATTCGACTTTCTCCACTGACAGAAACCTCCTGCCCAGATCTCTCATAGCAAAACATAGTAAAAATTCAAATTAAAACCATTTTGTTTTGAACTTATTTATGTTTCTAATACCAGCTTAGCTATTTCACATCCTAAAAGATGATACTGTTAAAGTACTGCACTCAATATGCCAGCAAATTTGGAAGACTCAGTAGTGGCCACAGGACTGGAAAAGGTCAACTTTCATTCCAATACCAAAAAGTGCAATGCCAAAGAATGTTCAAACTACTGTATAATTGCACTTATTGCACATGCTAGCAAGGTCATGCTCAAAAGCCTCCAAACCAGGATTCAATAGTACCTGTGTTCCAAGAACTTGCAGATGTACAAGCTGGAGTTAGAAAAGGCAGAGGAACCAGAAATCATCTTGCCAATCTCTGCTGGACCATAGAGAAAGAAAGAATTCCAGAAAAAAGAAAATCTGCCTTATTGACTATACTAAAGTTTTTGACTGTGTGGATCACAAAAAAAAACTGTAGAAAATTCTTAAAGAGATGGAACTATCAGACTACTTTACTTGGCCCCTAAAAAAGCTGTATGCATCTCAAAGGAACAGATAGAAATGAAAATGGAGCAGCAAACTGGTTCCAATTTGGGAAAGGAGTATGTCAAGGCTATATATTGTCACCCATCATATTTAACTTCTATGAAGAGTTACCATATCACTGCATATGGTGACTGCAACTATGAAATTAAATGATGCTTTCTCCTTGGAAGAAAAGCTATGACCAACCTAGACAGCATATTAAAAAGCAGAGACATTACTTCACCAACAAAGGTCCATCTAGTCAAAGCTATGCTTTTTCCAGTAGTCATGTATAGATGTGAGAGTTGGACCATAAAGAAGACTGAGTCCAGAAGAATTGATTCTTTTGAACTGTGGTGCTGGAGAAGACTCTTGAGAGTTTCTTAGCCTGCAAGGAGATCCAACCAGTCAATCATAAAGGAAATCAGTCCTGGATATTGATTGGAAGAACTGATACTGAAGCTGAAGCTCCAATACTTTGGCCACTTGATGTGAAGATTCAACTCAATTGGAAAAGACCTTGATGCTGGGAAAGATTGAAGGCAGGAGGAGAAGGGGATGACAGAGGACAAGATGGTTGGATGGCATCATGCACTCAATGGACATGAGTTTGAGCAAGCTCTGGAAGATGGTGACAAACAAAAAAGCCTGGCCTGCTGCAATCCATGGGGTTACAGAGAGTTGGACACGATTGAGGGACTGAACAACAACATCTCCCTGTATATCTAGAATTCAGCAGCTTTAAATTCTTCAAAATGAATCTATTCACAGAACATCTTCAGTTGTTTAGATTGTTCTAAACATAGATTGTTTAGATTGTTCTGGGAGTAATATGGGGAAGTGTATAGCAAGCCTATTAAAGCATGTGACTTTAAAAATGCACCATAGATATTTTGGTCTCTAAATTTACTTTTTATTCCACACCATAAAAGTGAAAGTTGCTCAGCCATGTCCGAGTCTTTGTGACCCTATGAACTATACTGTCCATGGATTTTTGTAGGCCAGAATAATGGAGTAGGTAGCCTTTCCCTTTTCCAGGGGATCTTCCCAACCCAGGGATTGAGCACAGGTCTCTGGCATTGCTGGCAGATTCTTTACCATCTCATACACAAGGGAAGCCCAAGAATACTGGAGTGGGTAGCCTATCCCTTCTCCTATTCCTATCTCCCTATGCCAAGAATTGAACTGGGGTCTCCTGCATTGCAGGCAGATTCTTTACTAACTGAACTATCAGGGAAGCCCTAGTCTACACCATACTGATGGGTTTTCTTCCTATTTGTTCACAAAGCTCACAGGCCACTCCTTGTTTTCAGTCCTCCTAGATTCTTCCCCGTCAATCTGGAGCCAAAAATAAAAAAGAAAATAAAAGAAAAATTACTCACAATGTAACTACATAGTCTAATTTTTGACTCTTCTGCATCTCCAACTTTCATTATCCTGTCTTGACTAATCAGGATAGTCAGATAAACAGCAGACTTCTTGGTTATTAAAACTCATACTATTGAATTCCCCTCAAACAAGGATCAGAAACTATTGCCCTGAGGGCTAAATCTGGTTCTCTTCCTATGTTTGTCAGTGAAGTCTTATTGGCATGCAGTCATAGTCATTCATTTAAATCTTGTTTATGGCTGTTTTCATGTTGCAATGACAGAGTTCAATAGCTGTAGTAGAGATCTTATGGATTGCAAGGATGAAAATATTTTCTGTCTTGCTCTTTACAAAAAGGATATACCAATCTTGTCTTAGAAAACTGAGATCACAAGTAACAATTATTTGTTGTTTTCCAGCATCCTTTATATACTATCTTCATTGGACAATGACAACACACACACAAACACACTCACACACACATACCTCTCTCTCTTTCTCTATTTATTTAGTTCTAAGAAGACCTCATTAAAGATACTGATGGAGAGTGCTTTCTATTTTGTATAACTTAGGTGTCAAACAGAGTCTCAATCCTAACTTTGAGCATTATTTTTTCTTAAATAATAGTAAAAAAAGGCATTTTTTTTTCAAAACTGATTTCTTATAATAGAGTTTTATACTTTAGTAATATGAAGTGTAATTCTAATGTATGAATATATTAAATAGTTTATAAAGAGTTAAATGATTTCTCTTTCTATTTTTAAGACATTGTAGATGACAAACAGCAGAACTATAGTCAAGGTTAAGTGTTAGCCTAATATAAAATATCAAATACCAGAGAGGAATCTTTATTTCTATTTTAAGTAATTAACTTACATTTATAATTTCTATGTGAGTGAACATTTACTTATCAAAAGACATTTAGCTTAATTAATTCAACACTTGGTTTCGTATTTTTAGAACTGCTGGTAAGAATTTTCTTCTTTAGGTCTATGGAAAAGAAAAATTTTAGAGGCAAGAAAATACTACAGATATGCTGTAAGTCATTATTAACAACTCCTAAAATTTCATAATGAAACAGTGATTGCCCTGATCACAAGTCCCTTTATTCCGTCTTGCACTGATAGTGGAAAACTGGTAAAAAATAAAGTAATTGAAACACAGCAGCTAGAGTCATTAATATGTTCACAACTTGACAGTTTCATGAAGTGAAATAGTATCTAGAAAATAAATGCTTTATCAAGGAGGAAAAAGGTTTATTTCCTAAGACTGCTTTACAGCAGCTTAATCCTTTAAGAACTGCGGTTCAAATACAGAGGATCTCTCCTACATATAAAATTTAAATATATATTAAATTGGTAAAGAGAAGATCAGGTTCACAAACATAAACCCATAGTTAGGATCTGAGATTGGAAAATTTTAATGATAACTAGTCAATTTCTGTCATGGTATGTATTGTTAATCATGCTTTATGAAATTATAGTATTTGTTTTAGCTGCCCCCTTGCATAAAAATATTGCTACAAGTAATACATTTAAGCAATATACATTTATTATCATTTATTGTTCCTATTGTTCAAGATCCCAGTATGGAAGGTGTTCTGCTTAGGGACGTATAAATTCACATTCAGGCTGTCAGCCAAGACTATAGTCTCCTCTAAATCTCTACTGAGGAGAGGTCTACTTCTGAGCTCACTCAGGTTGCTCACAGGATATAGTTCCTTTAATTAAACTTTAGTTTGTTCTTTGCAACATCTAGTTTTTGCCCGTAGTTATGTGAGCTGTGGGCTTTTCCATCAAGACCATTTTATTCCTCAAAGCTAATAAAATAGAGAGAGAGACTCCAAAAGTCTAGGTACTACAGTTTTACATGTAAAACCATGTACATCCTGTCATCTTTGCCATAGTCTACTCTTTGGAAACAAGTCATATGTCATTTTTGTACTTAAGGCGAGCATGCTATATGAGGGCATGAACATCAAGAGGTATGTATTTGGGGAACTACCCTATGATATGTTCATCACTGTAGACTTATTATGGGCAATTGTTTCTATCTTGTTATGACCACGTGATTTTAACAGATTCTGACAATGAAATAGTCCCCTCACACTTAATAGTAAGAATATGACTAAAGTTGGACAATCACAGTATGGAGTGTTCTTAGTGACAGTGATAGGTTTAAGGATGAAATTATTCATAATTCAAGTCAAACCTACCAGAATAATTCCCCAGAAATGCTCTTCTTATAGCTTGTAACAAGATTTCTGTCTTCGTTGGTCTGTAAAGTTCTTTCTGTAGTAAAATGATTCCACGGTAAATGTCATTAAATTGAAACTTGGTGAGTTTTGTTTTTCTCAGATCAGTATCACATGACAGAAATTGCAAGGTAGATAATGTGGTGATTTTAGCATTTGAGTAGAAATTACCATAGTTACTGCCCCAAAATTAAGTCAAATAAAAGCCAAGTGACATTTTAAGCACAGATACAGTCTGGGGAAAGTTTTCTTCAAATGGTTTCATCATTTACAATTTTGCTAGCAAAACATTTTCCAAAAACCTATAGCCTTCAGAAATATCAGTTGGCCCCTGAATTTGATTTCCTTTGGCTCACATTTACTAATGGCATTTCTTCTGATATGAGAAGAGATTCTTAATTTACCTAGGTGTAGAAAATACAAACAATTAAAAGCATATCTTGGTCATTTCTAGTTTGTTCCAAGTTATTGCAACTGTGAAATGCTTAGAGATTGTTGATTGTTTTTACCAGTCTTATCACAAACAAAGTTTAGCATTTAAATGCCAAATCAAAAGCAGCACAAATGATTTCCTAATAATTAGTACAATCTTCATGTTATAAGTTGCAAATGAAGTATAAATAAATATTTACAGATATGCTGAAGCATATACTACCTGTCTGACCTTGTCATGTTATCTTGATTATAGCTCTTTGAACATAAGAGTATGACCACTCAACTCATGCTGTTCCAAACTCACTCATTCTCATGGATTAAATTCTTGAGGATGAGAGTCAGAGTGACCAAGTTATTGCATAACTTGGATTCAATTGAGTTTTCCTCTAGGCAAGCTATGATGGTCACAGAGACTAAACTCTTCTTATTTTCATAACTGGTAAATTCTTTTCTGGCACACCTAAAAGATAACCCAAATTAAAATTAAATTTCCTGTGAAATCTGAATAAGCATTAGTAGAATAATTTAAAATTATTTATTCTTTAAAATACCTTAAGACAATTTTCCTGAATGAAAGAGATATTAGAATTGCCACTGGGGCTGAAATATCCAAAATGTCATTATTATTTATTTTTCACATTAGTATAATAGGTAGACATTCAAATTACCTTCCTGACATTCCTTTACCTGCTTCAACAGAGGAGGGAAATTCCGAAGGTCTCTTCCTTCATTGGTGTGGTGTGCATGCATGCTAGGTCCTGTCCAAATATTTGCAATACCATGGACTGTAGCCCATCAAGCTCCTCTGCCCATGGGATTTTCCAGTCAAGAATAGTGGAATGGGTTGCCATTTCCTTCTCCAGGGGATCTTCCCTATCCAGGGATCAAACCCATGTCTCCTGAGTCTCCTGTGTTTGCAGGCATATTCTTTACCACTGAGTCACCTGGAAAGCTCCTTCCTTAAATAGAGAAGTTATTAATTGGATGTAAATTCCTTCCAATTATGTGTTTTCACTTCTTGAGGACAAGTGTTATTATTATCATTATTTATATCAGAAAGTATGGACAAAGATATTCAGAAATATTTATTAATGCTATTTGTTATTTTACAAAATACAATTGAGAAAACTTATTTTTTAAAATTTGAATTTGGAGAGAATTTAAGATATGTAGTAATAAATATCTATTGCTCTTTTTCAGCTCCATTATAAGAGAGTATTCCCTGAAGATAAATTGATGTGACAGACACTGGGACAAAAAAGATGATCATGAGTAACAAACAGGCAAGGAAGATACTCTAGGTGGGGTCAGAAAGAGAGAGTCCTCTAGGTCCATTCTTCTTTCTCAAGATTGCTTTGGCTTTTTGAGGTTTTTTTATTTCCATACAAATCTTGAAATTATTTGTCCTAGTTCTGTGAAAAGTACCTCTGGTAGCTTGACAGGGATTGCATTGAATCTGTAGATTGCTTTGGGTAGTATACTCATTTTCACTATATTGATTCTTGCGATCCATGAACATGGTATATTTCTCCATCTATTAGTGTCCTCTTTGATTTCTGTCATCAGTGTTTTATAGTTTTCCATATATAGGTCTTTAGTTTCTTTAGGTAGATATATTCCTAAGTATTTTATTCTTTTCGTTGAAATGGTGAATGGAATTGTTTCTTTAATTTCTTTTTCTACTTTCTCATTATTAGTGTATAGGAATGCAAGGAATTTCTGTGTATCGATTTTATATTCTGCAACTTTACTATATGCATTGGTTAGCTCTAGTAACTTTCTGGTGGAGTCTTTAGGATTTTCTATGTAGAGGATCATGTCATCTGCAAACAGTGAGAGTTTTACTTCTTCTTTTCCAAATTTGGATTCCTTTTATTTCTTTTTCTGCCCTGATTGCTGTGGCCCAAACTTCCAGAACTATGTTGAATAGTAGCGGTGAAAGTGGGCACCCTTGTCTTGTTCCTGACTTTAGGGGAAATGCTTTCAGTTTTTCACCATTGAGGATAATGTTTGCTGTGGGTTTGTCATATATAGCTTTTATTATGTTGAGGTATGTTCCTTCTATTCCTGCTTTCTGGAGAGTTTTTATCATAAATGGATGTTGAATTTTGTATTATTAGTGTATAGGAATGCAAGGGATTTCTGTGTGTTGATTTATATCCTGCAACTTTACTATATTCATTTATTAGTTATAGTAATTTTCTGGTGGAGCCTTTAGGGTTTTCTATGTAGAGGATCATGTCATTTGCAAACAATGAGCGTTTCACTTCTTCTTTTCCAAATTGGATTCATTTTATTCCTTTTTCTGCTCTGACTGCTGTGACCAAAACTTCCAGAACTATTTTGAACAGTAGTGGTGAAAGTGGGCACCCTTGTATTGTTCCTGATTTTAGGGGAAATGCTTTCAGTTTTTCAACATTGAGAATAATGTTTGCTGTGGGTTTGTCATATATAGCTTTTATTATGTTGAGGTATGTTCCTTCTATTCCTGCTTTCTGGAGAGTTTTTATCATAAGTGAATGTTGAATTTTGTCAAAAGCTTTATCAGCATCTATTGAGATAATCATATGGCTTTTATTTTTCAATTTGTTAATGTGGTGAATTACATTGATTGATTTGCGGATATTGAAGAATCCTTGCATCCCTGGGATAAAGCCTACTTGGTCATGGTGTATGATCTTTTTAATGTGTTGTTGGATTCTGATTGCTAGAATTTTGTTAAGGATTTTTGCATCTATGTTCATCAGTGATATTGGCCTGTAGTTTTCTTTTTTGGTGACATCTTTGTCAGGTTTTGGTATTAGGGTGATGGTGGCCTCATAGAATGAGTTTGGAAGTTTACCTTCCTCTGCAATTTTCTGGAAGAGTCTCAGTAGGATAGGTGTTAGCTCTTCTCGAAATTTTTGGTAGAATTCAGCTGTGAAGCCGTCTGGACCTGGGCTTTTGTTTGCTGGAAGATTTCTGATTACAGTTTCAATTTCCGTGCTTGTGATGGGTCTGTTAAGATTTTCTATTTCTTCCTGGTTCAGTTTTGGAATGTTGTACTTTTCTAAGATCTGTCCATTTCTTCCACATTGTCCATTTTATTGGCATATGATTGCTGATAGTAGACTCTTATGATCCTTTGTATTTCTGTGTTATCTGTTGTGATCCCTCCATTTTCATTTCTAATTTTATTGATTTGATTTTTCTCTCTTTGTTTCTGGATGAGTCTGGATAATGGTTTGTCAATTTTATGTATCCTCTCAAAGAACCAGCTTTTGGCTTTGTTGATTTTTGTTATGGTCTCTTTTCTTTTGCATTTATTTCTGCCCTAATTTTTAAGATTTCTTTCCTTCTATATTTTATTGATTTGATTTTTCTCTCTTTGTTTCTGGATGAGTCTGGATAATGGTTTGTCAATTTTATGTATCCTCTCAAAGAACCAGCTTTTGGCTTTGTTGATTTTTGTTATGGTCTCTTTTCTTTTGCATTTATTTCTGCCCTAATTTTTAAGATTTATTTCCTTCTACTAGCCCTGGGTTCTCCATTTCTTCCTTTTGTAGTTGCTTTAGGTGTTGAGTAAGGTTATTTATTTGACTTTTTTCTTGTTTCTTAAGGTATGCCTGTATTGCTATGAACTTACCCCTTAACACTGCTTTTATAGTGTCCCATAGGTTTTGGATTGTTGTGTTTTCATTTTCATTAGTTTCTATGCTTATGTTGATTTTTTTTTGATTTCTTCTGTGATTTGTTGGTCATTCAGAAGTGTGTTGTTCAGCCTCCATATGTTGGAATTTTTAATTGTTTTTCTCCTGTAATTGAGATCTAATCTTACTGCATTTTGGTCAGAAAAGATGCTTGGAATGGTTTCGATTTTTTTGAATTTATCAAGGTTAGATTTATGGCCCAGGATGTGATCCATCCTGGAGAAGGTTCCGTGAGCACTTGAGAAAAAGGTGAAATTCATTGTTTTAGGGTGAAATGTCCTATAGATATCCATTAGGTCCAACTGGTCTATTGTATCATTTAAAGTTTGTGTTTCTTCATTAATTTTCTGTTTAGGTGATCTGTCCATAGGTGTGAGTTGGGTATTAAAGTCTCCCACTATTATTGTGTTATTGTTAATTTTCCCTTTCATACNACTTAGCAGCAGCAGCAACATAAAATGATAGACAATAAATAATAAAATCTTATGTAATGAGCTAAATACTATTTGCTAAGTAAAAATATTAAGTAAGAAATTAAAGGACACTTGCTCCTTGGAAGAAAAGCTATGACAAACCTAGGCAGTATATTAAAATGCATAGACATTGCCAACAAAGTTCTGTGTAGTCAAAGCTATGGTCTCCAGTAGTTATGAATGGATGTGAGTGTTGGACCATAAAGAAGTCTGAGAATCAAAGAATTGATGTTTTCAAACTGTGGTACTGGAGAAGACTCTTGAGAGTCCCTTGGACTGCAAGGATATCAAACCAGTCAATCTTAAAGGAAATCAGTGCTGAATATTCAATGGAAGGACTGATACTGAAGTTGAAGCTCCAATACTTTGGTCACTTGATGTGAAGAGCCGAGTCACTGGAAAAGACCTTGATGCTGGGAAAGATAGAAGGCAGGAAGAAAAGGGGATGGCAGAGGATGAGATGGTTGGATGGCATCACTGACTCAATGGACATGAATTTGAGCAAGCTCTGGGAATAGTGAAGGACAAGTGAGCCTGGTGTGCTGCAGTATATGGGGTCACAAAGAGTCAGACATGACTGAGTGACTGAACAATAAAGTAAAAATGTAGTCATATGATTGTTGATCTATTTCAAGTCCATTTTTCTAATGAAGAAATCTATTCTTCAGCATTGTGAGAAGCATCTGCCTACCATGCTTTATACATTTAATTTATTTTCTATTAATTACTTCAAAATGTTTGGCTTAAACTTTAATTTTTCACATGTGTTTAAATTATATATTATTACTAAATAATTTAATAAGCAATGATGTGTCTATAGCATTGATTAGAATGAGTTTATATAATAAGCTGAAATATATGAGATATCCAAGTTTAAAAATAAATGTTCAGTATGAAAAAAATGAAAAAAAAATCCTACATATTAAAGTAGAATGGAATTATCTGTCAAAATTTCAATAGAACTTAAATGGCTGCCAGGAGCCAGCACGGGAGATCCCACCCATGACAAGGTCATGCAGAGAGGCCTGATGGGCAAGGTGAGTCAGGCTTCAGGGGCCCCCCCTGTGTTTTCCTGAACATCTACTCCCTAAAACCAGAGCCTGCCTGCTTTATTACTGTGCTTTCCACTCTTCTAACATTCTCTGGAAAAAAGTCAACTCAGGGCTTCAGTCTCCTGCATATGAAAGGAATGTCTCGGCTTAACCCCTTTGGTGGCTTTCTAACTTATCTGACCAGTCTGCTTTACAACTTGTGGATTGTTTACAGCCCCCAACTGTGAGAGGCACAAAGCTCAAAACAACTTAAAGATATAGAGCCTTTTAGAGTTAAGAATTAGTTTGGTGAAGAGTTTGTTGAGTTAATGTTTGCTGCCAGGCCTCCATATTCTTTATCTTTTAGGCACCTGAAAGATATTAATCAATGTAATTGGGATCTAGGAATAGGAATATAGTAGTTTTGATGTTAGCAACACTAGACTTTTGAGTTAATTACTTTGCTTTGTTATATATCACTGCACTCCTCTTGTGTCCTTGATATGTAAGAATGTAACTTTATTTAGTGCTTTCTGAGAATGGCACCAGACTTTGGGAAGAACAACACTATTACCCTTATCAGAAAAGGGCTGTAAAATGTTAATTGGCCCTCTGGCCAGAAGATGATGTAAATCACCTACGACTTGTATGCAGAGAGAAAGCCTGGTCTTGATAAGAGTCAGGGCTGCTGACACTGCTTAATTTGTTATTATCCATTGATCTGTATGTACAAAAAAAGGTATAAAAGGCCTTTACAACAATAGAGGTTGGGCCAGTCATTGGAAAGATTAGTTTCCTCCGTGTCCTCTTTACTCTATTTTTCTGGCTGAATTCCCATCTGGAGCAAGGAGGCTCACCACATCTACTTACTTGCCCTGGCTTTTAATATCCACGAGAAAGGGAGCCTAAGATGGGGCACCCTTCGATATTCAAGTGAGCAGTGGCCTAACGTAGATTGTGCAAACTTCTTGTCCTGAAGTTTTATTGACTTTCCCCGTAAACCAAGTTATTCAGTCTCTTTTCTTCACTAAATTTTCCTACTATACTATTTCTTCCTAATTTCTTTTATATTTCTAAATAAACAAGTTTTTCCTCACCTACTCCGTCTCCCCTTTGAACTACCCTGGATCCACCAGGGCAGGACCCCGGCAAATGGCAAACTATTTCTGTAAGTCATTGTGCCAGCAATTATGTGTAAAATATGCAAATACTATTTGAAACCCATATGACCATAATGAATATTTTAATTTTTCTGCTAATTTCTGCCATCTCAGTCAAGAATATTTAGCATGGTAAAAATAACCAAAAATATTAATATTAACTGTAATTACTATATTTTCTTTAGGAATTTTTCTCACTAAAACAAAATGCAAAATATAGTCAAATGGCTCCAAATATGAAGTATAATCAAAGGGACTTCAGAAATTGTGCTGCATTTTTTATTTCAAAATATTTTCAGAAACTGCTAGTCTAACAAGGCATTGCAAAATATTTTCCAGTCATTACCTTGGTCTGTTCTGCCTCAAAATCATGTAAAATACACATGTTCCATGATTGGTATAAGTTTTATGTCCTTATTTTTAAATGAGAAATTTATTTTTTATTATATTGTCTGTTAGGATATTAAAGGGAAAGGAGGTGGCATTTATCCTCTTTTACAGGTGACTCTCAGTTATTGATGGGCTTTACAAGTGACTCAAGTGGTAAAGAAGACACTTGCCAATGCAGGAGACACAAGTTTGATCTCTGAGTTGTGAAGATCCCTTGGAGAATGGAATTGAAACCCACTCCAGTATTCTTGCCTGGAAAACATCACAGAGGAGCCTGGAGTTCTACAGTCCATGGGGTGTCAAAGAGTCAGACACGACTGAGCTTTGCACAGTCAGTTATTGATAGTTTGTAAATGTGAGACTCTTTCTTCAGTTTTAGTATATTGAATATTGAACAAAGTTTGAGTTAGCTTAATTCATCTAGTTTTTATTGTGCTCTAAATCATACTTTAAAAATTAAGCTACAAGTACCTGGCCTATAGAATATTTAACAGCTGTCACCTGATCTTCACTTCCTACCTTATAATTATATCTTTTCACCTCCATGTCCTCCTTGCTGAAACTTTCTCATTCTTTAAAATTCAGGAAGCTCTTGTTTTTATGCTAGTTAGACTTCCCTCCATCAGAAGACAATACTTTTCTTTTTCATGTTGTAATTTTATAAATTCTTTGTTCAATAATGGAGGCTTAGTTTGTAACTAGTGAGTGCCACGTTCACTAACATTTTAGGTGACATGTCAACCAAGAAGGGAAAGAAAACTATGAGACAAAGAATGCAATTATAGTTTTGTCAGCCTTGGATAGATAATCATAAATGAGAAATCCATAACTACAGTACACAGCTGTGCCTACTTATAAGCAAGGAATATAATGTTGAGTTTCATTGCAGCTTATTTTAAGGAGGGAAACCAAAAAGTCTAAAATAAGTGTTTCAGAATGTTGATGTTCTACATTGATTCTATATAGACTGTCTCTTATACACATCTAGATGTGTATAAGAGACAGATATATGTTAAGCAAATATAAATATTAGCTGAGTTCATCAGATTTCTACATATGAAGTTGCTAAGATAAACAAGTTTCCTATTAGAGTAATATTATTTATTTTAGTTTCTGTTCTTAATAATTCGGCATCTTTAAGATCATATGAATTCACATTTATTATCTATAAGCATCAAAACTTGATCATATCAAATGGTATTCTGAAAACATCAAAAATGTATTACCGCAGTCCATGGGGTCGCTGAGTCAGACACGACTGAGCGACTTCACTTTAACTTTTCACTTTCATGCATTGGAGAAGGAAATGACAATCCACTCCAGTGTTCTTGCCTGGAGAATCCCAGGGATGGCGGAGCCCAATGGGCTGCCATCTGTGGGGTCGCACAGAGTCGGACACGACTGAAGCGACTTAGCAGCAGCAGCAACATAAAATGATAGACAATAAATAATAAAATCTTATGTAATGAGCTAAATACTATTTGCTAAGTAAAAATATTAAGTAAGAAATTAAAGGACACTTGCTCCTTGGAAGAAAAGCTATGACAAACCTAGGCAGTATATTAAAATGCATAGACATTGCCAACAAAGTTCTGTGTAGTCAAAGCTATGGTCTCCAGTAGTTATGAATGGATGTGAGTGTTGGACCATAAAGAAGTCTGAGAATCAAAGAATTGATGTTTTCAAACTGTGGTACTGGAGAAGACTCTTGAGAGTCCCTTGGACTGCAAGGATATCAAACCAGTCAATCTTAAAGGAAGTCAGTGCTGAATATTCAATGGAAGGACTGATACTGAAGTTGAAGCTCCAATACTTTGGTCACTTGATGCGAAGAGCCGAGTCACTGGAAAAGACCTTGATGCTGGGAAAGATAGAAGGCAGGAAGAAAAGGGGATGGCAGAGGATGAGATGGTTGGATGGCATCACTGACTCAATGGACATGAATTTGAGCAAGCTCTGGGAATAGTGAAGGACAAGTGAGCCTGGTTGTCTCCAGTAGTTATGAATGGATGTGAGTGTTGGACCATAAAGAAGTCTGAGAATCAAAGAATTGATGTTTTCAAACTGTGGTACTGGAGAAGACTCTTGAGAGTCCCTTGGACTGCAAGGATATCAAACCAGTCAATCTTAAAGGAAATCAGTGCTGAATATTCAATGGAAGGACTGATACTGAAGTTGAAGCTCCAATACTTTGGTCACTTGATGTGAAGAGCCGAGTCACTGGAAAAGACCTTGATGCTGGGAAAGATAGAAGGCAGGAAGAAAAGGGGATGGCAGAGGATGAGATGGTTGGATGGCATCACTGACTCAATGGACATGAATTTGAGCAAGCTCTGGGAATAGTGAAGGACAAGTGAGCCTGGTGTGCTGCAGTATATGGGGTCACAAAGAGTCAGACATGACTGAGTGACTGAACAATAAAGTAAAAATGTAGTCATATGATTGTTGATCTATTTCAAGTCCATTTTTCTAATGAAGAAATCTATTCTTCAGCATTGTGAGAAGCATCTGCCTACCATGCTTTATACATTTAATTTATTTTCTATTAATTACTTCAAAATGTTTGGCTTAAACTTTAATTTTTCACATGTGTTTAAATTATATATTATTACTAAATAATTTAATAAGCAATGATGTGTCTATAGCATTGATTAGAATGAGTTTATATAATAAGCTGAAATATATGAGATATCCAAGTTTAAAAATAAATGTTCAGTATGAAAAAAATGAAAAAAAAATCCTACATATTAAAGTAGAATGGAATTATCTGTCAAAATTTCAATAGAACTTAAATGGCTGCCAGGAGCCAGCACGGGAGATCCCACCCATGACAAGGTAATGCAGAGAGGCCTGATGGGCAAGGTGAGTCAGGCTTCAGGGGCCCCCCCTGTGTTTTCCTGAACATCTACTCCCTAAAACCAGAGCCTGCCTGCTTTATTACTGTGCTTTCCACTCTTCTAACATTCTCTGGAAAAAAGTCAACTCAGGGCTTCAGTCTCCTGCATATGAAAGGAATGTCTCGGCTTAACCCCTTTGGTGGCTTTCTAACTTATCTGACCAGTCTGCTTTACAACTTGTGGATTGTTTACAGCCCCCAACTGTGAGAGGCACAAAGCTCAAAACAACTTAAAGATATAGAGCCTTTTAGAGTTAAGAATTAGTTTGGTGAAGAGTTTGTTGAGTTAATGTTTGCTGCCAGGCCTCCATATTCTTTATCTTTTAGGCACCTGAAAGATATTAATCAATGTAATTGGGATCTAGGAATAGGAATATAGTAGTTTTGATGTTAGCAACACTAGACTTTTGAGTTAATTACTTTGCTTTGTTATATATCACTGCACTCCTCTTGTGTCCTTGATATGTAAGAATGTAACTTTATTTAGTGCTTTCTGAGAATGGCACCAGACTTTGGGAAGAACAACACTATTACCCTTATCAGAAAAGGGCTGTAAAATGTTAATTGGCCCTCTGGCCAGAAGATGATGTAAATCACCTACGACTTGTATGCAGAGAGAAAGCCTGGTCTTGATAAGAGTCAGGGCTGCTGACACTGCTTAATTTGTTATTATCCATTGATCTGTATGTACAAAAAAAGGTATAAAAGGCCTTTACAACAATAGAGGTTGGGCCAGTCATTGGAAAGATTAGTTTCCTCCGTGTCCTCTTTACTCTATTTTTCTGGCTGAATTCCCATCTGGAGCAAGAAGGCTCACCACATCTACTTACTTGCCCTGGCTTTTAATATCCACGAGAAAGGGAGCCTAAGATGGGGCACCCTTCGATATTCAAGTGAGCAGTGGCCTAACGTAGATTGTGCAAACTTCTTGTCCTGAAGTTTTATTGACTTTCCCCGTAAACCAAGTTATTCAGTCTCTTTTCTTCACTAAATTTTCCTACTATACTATTTATTCCTAATTTCTTTTATATTTCTAAATAAACAAGTTTTTCCTCACCTACTCCGTCTCCCCTTTGAACTACCCTGGATCCACCAGGGCAGGACCCCGGCAAATGGCAAACTATTTCTGTAAGTCATTGTGCCAGCAATTATGTGTAAAATATGCAAATACTATTTGAAACCCATATGACCATAATGAATATTTTAATTTTTCTGCTAATTTCTGCCATCTCAGTCAAGAATATTTAGCATGGTAAAAATAACCAAAAATATTAATATTAACTGTAATTACTATATTTTCTTTAGGAATTTTTCTCACTAAAACAAAATGCAAAATATAGTCAAATGGCTCCAAATATGAAGTATAATCAAAGGGACTTCAGAAATTGTGCTGCATTTTTTATTTCAAAATATTTTCAGAAACTGCTAGTCTAACAAGGCATTGCAAAATATTTTCCAGTCATTACCTTGGTCTGTTCTGCCTCAAAATCATGTAAAATACACATGTTCCATGATTGGTATAAGTTTTATGTCCTTATTTTTAAATGAGAAATTTATTTTTTATTATATTGTCTGTTAGGATATTAAAGGGAAAGGAGGTGGCATTTATCCTCTTTTACAGGTGACTCTCAGTTATTGATGGGCTTTACAAGTGACTCAAGTGGTAAAGAAGACACTTGCCAATGCAGGAGACACAAGTTTGATCTCTGAGTTGTGAATATCCCTTGGAGAATGGAATTGAAACCCACTCCAGTATTCTTGCCTGGAAAACATCACAGAGGAGCCTGGAGTTCTACAGTCCATGGGGTGTCAAAGAGTCAGACACGACTGAGCTTTGCACAGTCAGTTATTGATAGTTTGTAAATGTGAGACTCTTTCTTCAGTTTTAGTATATTGAATATTGAACAAAGTTTGAGTTAGCTTAATTCATCTAGTTTTTATTGTGCTCTAAATCATACTTTAAAAATTAAGCTACAAGTACCTGGCCTATAGAATATTTAACAGCTGTCACCTGATCTTCACTTCCTACCTTATAATTATATCTTTTCACCTCCATGTCCTCCTTGCTGAAACTTTCTCATTCTTTAAAATTCAGGAAGCTCTTGTTTTTATGCTAGTTAGACTTCCCTCCATCAGAAGACAATACTTTTCTTTTTCATGTTGTAATTTTATAAATTCTTTGTTCAATAATGGAGGCTTAGTTTGTAACTAGTGAGTGCCACGTTCACTAACATTTTAGGTGACATGTCAACCAAGAAGGGAAAGAAAACTATGAGACAAAGAATGCAATTATAGTTTTGTCAGCCTTGGATAGATAATCATAAATGAGAAATCCATAACTACAGTACACAGCTGTGCCTACTTATAAGCAAGGAATATAATGTTGAGTTTCATTGCAGCTTATTTTAAGGAGGGAAACCAAAAAGTCTAAAATAAGTGTTTCAGAATGTTGATGTTCTACATTGATTCTATATAGACTGTATTCCATCTTACTTAAGGATGTCACCATCTACCCTAAAGAAAAGGTATATTTGAAAGAAAAAAAAAGACTATTTAAAAATTGCTTCATGAGATAGAACTGTTCCATAGAAGCAAACATTGAGAAATTTTTTTCAAAGTCAGCTTTTGTAGATCTGTGTAAATTAACCTGACTTGCAACAATTGAGACAGTATTTGTTCAATAAAAAAACTGTTGAACCTCCAAAAATATAGGATTTGTCACACTGTAGCTTGATGTACTGTATTGCCTTCCTCTCTCCTCAGCTCCATGATACTCATAAAACCAGTAGACTTACAACCATGGTGAATGTAAAAACTAGCCTTCCAACTTCTCAAAAGAGCAGATAGAATTGAAAGTTTCTTAAAGTCTCACATCCACAGGGCATTCTGACTCTTTGGCATGTGCTCTAGCTTTCATGAAAAGCTTCATGTGCAGACTATTGTTATTATTCAACCTCACTCTGAGCTCACTCTCCTCAGCCATTTGCAAAGAATGAAATTTCAAAGTGGCAAGAAAAAGTTTAGTCATAATGTACAAATTTTCTTCAGTAAGATCATCAGCTAAACTTGCAGCAGAGATCATAGAAGACATAAGGCAACAGGATGACATATACAAAGAATTTAAAGAAATAGACTATCAACTAAAAATTCTATATCCATAAAAAGTGTCCTTCAAAGTGGAGACTTAAGACATTCACAGATTAAATTTTTTTAATGAAAAAATAAAGGAAAGAAAATGTGTCTCTAGCCAATTTATTAAGTTAACCTACAGGAAATACCATAAGGAATTATTAAGACTGAAATGAAAAGATTCCTAGTGGTAACTTGAATCTGTATAAATAAATTAAATG
>SJYT01026772.1:0-15785 GCA_006410635.1 Cephalophus harveyi | reverse complement strand
CTTTTTGTATTCGCCAGGACAACAATTAAGAAAATAACCTGAAAAACAAGAGAATTAAAAAGGTATGTTATGGGGAGGGAGGTGGGAGAGGGGCTCAGGATTGGTAACACGTGTACACCTGTGGCAGATTCATGTTGATATATGGCAAAACCAATACAGTATTGTAAAGTAAAATAAAAATTTTTTTTAAATGTATGTTAGAAAAAATTTTAAATGAATGAAGCAGTGATAAAGAAATATAGAAACAGAGATATAAGATATGATGAAAACCAGTAGCAGAGCAGATATGAAATTCTACCCAATCCATAATTTTATTAAATGTAAGAGAATTAAATGCCCCACTTTCAATATCAGATAGACTAGTATGTAAAAAATAACCAAAAATATAGAAGATTTGAAGAATACTATAAGCCAAACAAGTTCAGCAACTTCGCAAGGTACGTGATTGACATACAAAAATTTGTTGTATTTAAATACACTCTCAGTGAACAATTGGAAAATGAAGTTAGACAATAATTTTATTTATAATAGCATCAAAAAGAGTCAGTCAGTTAGTCAGTCCAGTCGCTCAGTTGTGTCTCACTCTTTGCGACCCCATGAACCACAGCACACCAGGCCTCTCTGTCTATCACCAACTCCTGGAGTGTACCCAAACTCATGTCCATTGTGTTGGTGATGCCATCCAACCATCTCATCCTCAAGTGTCATTCCCTTCTCCTCCTGCCCTCAATCCTTCCCAACATCAGGATCTTCTCTAATGAGTCAGCTCTTTGCATCATATGGCCAAAGTATTGGAGTTTCAGCTTCAATATCAGTCCTTCCAATGTACACCCAGGACTGATCTCCTTTAGGATGGGCTGGTTGGATCTCCTTACAATCCAAGGGACTCTCATGAGTCTTCTCCAACATCACAGTTCAAAAGCATCAATTCTTTGGGGCTCAGCTTTCTTTATAGTCCAACTCTCACATCCATACATGACAATGGATAAAACATATCCTTGACTAGACTGACCTTTGTTGGCAAAGCAATGTCTCTGCTTTATAATATGCTGTCTAGTTGGTCATAAGTTTCCTTACAAGGAGTAAGCGGCTTTTAATTTCATGACTGCAATCATCTGCAGTGATTTTGGAGCCCCCCAAAGTAAAGTCAGCCACTGTTTCCACTGTTTCCCTATCTTTTTGCCATGAAGTGATGGGACCAGATGCCATGATCTTACTTTTCTGAGTGTTGCACTTTAAGCCAACTTTTTCACTCATCAAAAAGAGTAGAATATGTATAATTTAACAAAAGGAGTTCGAGAATTCTACACTTGAAATTTCAAAAAATATTGAATAAATTAAAGAGGACCCAAATAAATGGAAAGACATCTTGTGTTCATGGATTGGAAGACTTTCTATTGTTTAGATGGCAACACTCACTCAATGGATCTACATATTCAATACAAACAAAATTCCATCTGGTTTCTTTGAAGAAATTGATAAGCTGATCCCATAATTCATATTGAAATCAAGGGAGCCAAAACAATCTTGAAACTTTAAAACAAAGTTTTAGAAATCTTCAATAATCATGACAGTAAGATATTGATATAAAGATACACATGTAGCTTAAAATAATGGAATTGAGAATCCTGAAATAAAACATTAAGTTTAGGATGAGTTGCTGTTGATAAGGGTGCCAAGGTAATTCAGTTCAGTTCAGTCACTCAGTTGTGTCCAACTCTTTGCGACCCCATGAATCACAGCACACGAGGCCTCCCTCTTCATCACCATCTCCCGGAGTTCACTCAGACTCACGTCCATCGAGTCCATGATGCCATCCAGCCATCTCATCCTCGGTCGTCCCCTTCTCCTCCTGCCCCCAATCCCTCCCAGCATCAGAGCCTTTTCCAATGAGTCAACTCTTCACATGAGGTGGCCAAGGTAATTACATGAGTGAAAACCTCTGAAAATATTGTCAAAGAAAATGAAAACACTAACTTGAAAACATTTCTGCACCCTCAGTTTTATAGCAACTTGGTTATTTACAATAACCAAGACCTAAGTATCCACAGATGGATGAACGGATAAAGAAATTGTGATTACATGTATATAACAGAATATTATTTCATCAAAAAATCCTCCCATTTGTGATGACATGAATGAAAGCATTATGGTAAGTGAAATAAGTGAAACAGAGAAATACAAAAACTACATGATCTCACTAATACAATACCAAAGTCACAGAAAATAAAAGATTAAATTTGTGGTTACTGGAGGTGGATTTGGAGTATGGAGAAGGGAAAACTGGAGGAAGCTGTAAAAAGGTATAAAATTCCAGTTATAAAACAAATAATAAGGATGTAATATATAAGATGGTGAATGTAGTTAACATTGCTATATAATATATAGGAAAGTTCTTATGAAAGTAGATCCTAAGAATTCTCACCACAAGAAGATTTTTAACTTTCTTTTATAGTACATATAAGGATATTAACTAAGCATAGTGTGGTAATCATATCACAATATATGTAAATCAAACCATAATGCAACTGCATTATCCACAAGCAGAAAAAAAAAAAAAAAANTTTCCAAATAGGAAAAGGAGTACAGCAAGGCTGTATATTGTCACCCTGCTTATTTAACTTATATGCAGAGTACATCATAAGAAACACTAGACTGGAAGAAACACAAGGTGGAATCAAGATTGCCAGGAGAAATATCAATAACCTCAGATATGCAGATGGCACCACCCTTATGGCAGAAAGTGAAGAGGAGCTAAAAACCTCTTGATGAAAGTGAAAGAAGAGAGTGAAAAAGTTGGCCTAAAGCTCAACATTCAGAAAATGAAGATCATAGCTTCCGGTCCCATCACTTTATGGGAAATAGATGGGGAAACAGTGGAAACAGTGTCAGACTTTATTTTTGGGGGCCCCAAAATCACTGCAGATGATGATTGCAGCCATGAAATCAAAAGACGCTACTCCTTGGAAGAAAAGCTATGATCAACCTAGACAGCATATTCAAAACCAGAGACTACTTCGCCGACTAAGGTCCATCTAGTCAAGGCTATGGTTTTTCCTGTGGTCATGTATGGATGTGAGGGTTGGACTGTGAAGAAGGCTGAGCACCGAAGAATTGATGCTTTTTAACTGTAGTGTTGGAGAAGACTCTTGAGAGTCCCTTGGACTACAAGGAGATCCAACCAGTCCATTCTGAAGGAGATCAGCCCTGGGATTTCTTTGGAAGGAATGATGCTAAAGCTGAAACTCCAGTACTTTGGACACCTCATGCGAAGAGTTGACTCATTGGAAAAGACTCTGATGCTGGGAGGGATTGGGGGCAGGAGGAGAAGGGGACGACCGAGGATGAGATGGCTGGATGGCATCACGGACTCGATGGACGTGAGTCTGAGTGAACTCCGGGAGTTGGTGATGGACAGGGAGGCCTGGCGTGCTGCGATTCATGAGGTTGCAAAGAGTCGGACACGACTGAGTGACTGAACTGAACTGAACCACTAGTATGATTAAGTTTTAAAAGTACAGTAACAAGTGTTGTCCAGGGTATAGCAGTATGGAAATCTTTACCCATTGCCAGTAATATGTAACAGTGCAGCCTCTTTGAAAAACTAGCAAGTCCTCAAAATGTTAAGCCTAAGAGTTACCTTATGACACAACAATCCCACTTGTAGGTATGTACTCAAGATAAATTGTACAGAATTGTTCCTGATAACATTAATCATAGCAACCAAAAAGTGTAAACAGCTGATAAATGGATATATTAATTGATAAATGAATAAACAAAAATGTTGAGTATCCATAAATGGAATACTTGCCATCTTCTGTCAAGGTTAATCCTGAATTAAACATATGTTAAACAATATAGAAACAACAGAAAATCACTTGTTACACACACAAAAAAATACTTTTGAACAAGCTATGTACAGTAGGCAATAGAAGACAGCATGTTTATTTTTTTCTACATTTTTTCCCTTTGAATCTCTTTTCTTGACTCGTTGCTTCCCAAGATCCTACTTTCTTCCCACATGAAACTTCATATGTACTATGTAACTTTTAAAGTCCCTTTCATATGTGAATATATTGCAGGTATTCTAGTTATTATAACATATCAACAATATATTAGAGCTTATTTCCCTCTTAGGCTTAAGAGTTTGCAAAGTATGAGATAATGGAGTGGCAGGAAATGACTGTGGTCTATTATATGCATCCTTAATCTATCTGCTTGATTGATGTCAAATTAGGGTTCTTCAAGATGAATGAGAAAGATAGGAGAGCTACAACAATGCAGAATGATATGACAACATTTTCATTTGCTTTACACTCTACTTGCCCTTTCAATATCTTCTCAGTCCTGAGCCCCTTGTAGACAAAGACAAGGAGAAAATGAATAAAATAAACTACTTACTCTTTCTTCCATTCATTCTCTCTCTCTCTAATCTTCAGGATTTCCTGCATAGTATTTTAGAATATAGCTTTATTATTTTATCTTTATTATATTTATTTTTCCATTGCGGAGATTTGCAAAGAGTCTGAATGTAACATCCTGAATAAGTATTTTCTACAGGAAAAGAGAGGAAACACACACACTCCTCTAAATACATTTACAACTCTCGCTATAATTCACCATGACAGGGTAGACATCCATCAGCATGATCACCATGGTTTTAAAAATGGCCTAAATAAAACAAATCCAAAACACAAGTGTAAAATCGATACTGATTTATTTAGGATGGTGTTGACTATATCATGAGGCAAAGACCACATGAGGATTCAACAATGGTTGTACTAATATGATGCTGAAACTAGCTGGGCAACTACCCATTAATAAAGTAAAGCTACTGGAGAAGAAAGAATGATGCTTCAATCAATAAAAATGCTTAATTAAAAAAGGCAAACAACAACAAGCACTGTGGTAAAGCTCCAGGAGGTGTTGACATTCATTATAGACATTTATTCTCTTTACTATAACTTTCCCTCTCTTTGCTCTTCAAATTCCATAAAAGTAGCAGTTTTTTCTTAGGTTTTAATTTTATATTTATCAATAAATACATGTGCCTAGCAACATTATAAAGCTGGAATAATCTCTAATTTCTTTTTTAAATCTGAAAATCCACTGACTGACATGAACAATAGCAACTAGAAAAATCAATTGGCCTGTGAACCTGTACACCCAGGATCTGCATTGTGGATTCTGTGTAGTGTGTGTCATTTCAAATGAAGCCTGTCTGATTAGATGATTCATGACCCCCATTTACAAATTAGAAGACAGTGCCCAGAATATTGTGAAAGGTTATTTTTGGTCTCTCATTTGTGGCTGTGCAAAGTGAAAGTCATTGTTTTCTTTTTCCCCCAAGAAAAAGAGGTTATTAGAGAAAGTACAATTATTACAATGCCTATAATTAGGGGTATAAGCAATACACAATTTTAGAATGATTCACAATACATTCGCTTTGTTCATTTTGATTATGTGGGAAGAAATTTTAAGCAGAACCCAACAAGTGGGAAAATTGACAGGTATGAAGGAGTTAGGAGCCAATTAGCTTTCCACTCACTGTGCCAAAAAGATGACTCATACAAAAAAAGAAAAGTTTCCATCAGTTGGGTACAAGAGGGCCAATGCAAATATTTAACTGAAATATATAATTTGAGAACATTTTGGCATGCAGTTATTTGACCATTGTACTACTCCAATCAAATTACCGTTAGCATGAAGGAGTTAATATATTTTAGAAATATTTTTTAACTTATATGTTTATGAAAATAAACCAAATTTTATCTGCATATGGCAAAATATGTGTTAAGTATATATAATAAAATTTTAATCTCTATATAATAAATTAAACATTACATATATATATAAATTTTTACCTAGGCATAATGAAACTTCAACATTAAATATATATAAATGCCATTTTTATTTTTCCAAGTTCCAAACAGAAAAGTTAAAAAAAAAGGAAAAGAAAAAAAAAATTGAATACCAAATTGAATCTCAATACGAAATATTTGAATTGAATGAGACCGAACGAATTCTAAGTGAAAACTATTAAAACATGCTGTTTCAGTTTAGTGTCAAGGGCCAATAAATCATAGTGAATTAAATAGAGTTTAGTTTTGTAGCAAAATCTTTCTGAGTTTGAATTTAATCTCCACATACTTTATAACAATAGGAAAATTAATCTGTTTCAATATATTCATCAATTAAATGACTATCAGATTTCCTATGTCATAAAGTTACTGTGAGGAACAGACAATACCCTTTGTGAATGCATACCAAAGCTCAAAGCTCCTAATAAATACTAAGTACTGCATAAATGTTTATTGCCATTATTAGAGACTTTTATCTTGTTTTGTTTACTATGGCCAAATCTAGCAAGCATGCCATGATAAACTAAATTCTTACTTGGATCAAAACTGTCCTGTACTAAGCATAATATTTAATGATTTAGAATTTTATTAAACTGGTAAAGCACATTTAAAGGACACATTTCAAAAGTAAAGTCATACATTCATTTATTTACCAAGAAATTTTTGAACATGTCTCATATACTAGGCACAGGTGTGAGGTAGTAAAGATAAAATAGTCACAAAATATAGTCCTTAACTTAATAGAGTTTATAATCTGGATGGCACAGTGATATTAATCAAACAATTATAAAATCAAACAATTAAACAATTATAAAATAAACAATTATAAAAATGATGTAAATTTTCTGGTGTAATAAATGTACAGGAACCCATGATACTATATGAGAGAGGTTAGGAAGGTTTCTGGGAATATTATAGTTAAAATACAATTTTAGATACTTATAATTAAAATAAGTAATGCTTAATATACAGCAAAGCAGTGAAATAAAGGCTGCAGCAAAACCATTTTCCTAATAATATCTGAGGACATTTTGGTTTAATTTGCAAGCAAAATCCGTCTAGCTATAAATTTATGTATTTATTAATACATACAAACATTGTTGTAGGGAATACACCTTGATATGTCTTTTACGGGCTTCCCCAGTGGCTCAGATGGTAAAGAATTTGTAATTACAGTACATTGCATTATGTACAAGATCTGGGCTTGATCCTTGGGTTGAGAAGATTCTTTGGAGGAGGGATGGCAAATCACTCCAGTATTCTTGCCTGGAGAGTTTTATGTACAGAGGAGCCTGGCAGGCTACAGTCCATTGGGTTGAAAAGAGTCGATCATGACTGGGTGACTAAGCACAGCATAGCATGTCTTTTAGAGGACAAAAGTCTAATTCAATTTTTTTTTTCCCATTCTAACAAGTTTTCCTGTGAAGAACTTGTAACATGTTCACTTTCGTAACAATATAATTATTTTCAAATTGAAGTACTGCTTCGGTGCTCTGTGAAACAAACTTGAATGATTATGTCTTATCCAGATTCCTTGAAAAGAACACTTTAGAATGTAATTTCATTTAAGGGAAGTAAGGTAATTAGAAAACTAACTTATGTGAAAAAAAATGTTACCTGTGTAATTATTTACCTTCCCAACACATAAATTTGTAGCATTATACTTGACTAAAATGAGATAAATCATAGTCATATAGCATGCTGAGTTGCTACATTGCATTGGTAAGCAGGGATGTATTATGTTAAGAATTTCTGTCCAGTAAAGATAAGAAGGCACTTCTTCTATCTCTGAAACCCAACTCTTCTCATTCTGTATGGAGAGAGAGCTTGGATTTTGAAGTCAAGACCTAAAGGAATATGTTGTATTATTTACTTTCTAAGTTTTCTTCATGTGGCGACTTTAAAAACTGATAATGCTTCTTAACTTTTTGAAACACTTACATCAGGAAGCTGGCCCTGATATGTTAACATTCCTCATGAATATATGCAAAAAATATATTAAAAGATTCTTGTGTCTTCTAGCTGGAAGTCTTCTAGCTCCCCAAATTCCAGGCTACCTAAAATAAGTGTGTTTGTGTGTGTGTGTGATTTACGTGTGCTGTGTTTTGTCGCTTGGGATTAAAAATCTTTGGTTAAAATAATAGAGGTGAAGTGTAACTGCAAACAGTCCTTTCCCTCTTACCCAAATCTTACTGGCAACACCAATTTACATTTCTACTAATAGTGTAGGAGAGTTCATTTTTTCTCATACTCTCCTCAGTGTTTATTATTTGTAGACTTTTTTGATGATGGCCATTCTGCCTGGTGTGAGGTAATACCTCATTGTAGTTTTGACTTGCATTTCTCTAATAATTAGTGACATTGAGAATATTTTCCTGTGCTTTTTGGCCATCTGTTGCTTTATTCATATCAAAGGCATCAGTGTATGTCATGGTGGTAAGAAAAATTCTCAGGAATCTATTAGGTGCTCACACATGCCAATCACACTGAAGCATAAGAAAGTAGTAAAGGCAAGGGGATACGGTTTTGCATTCACAACCACTATCTCTCTCACACTTTTTTTTTTTTTTTTTAGCGATCGTGGCATTTTGAAAGGAGAAGGTTATTGTAGTAAAATAGAGTATGCCACAGTATGAATTTGTCTCTTGTTGTCTTATGATGTAAACTAATTTCTTTTTTTGAATTCTAATATTTTCCATAAGTTGAAAATTAGTTATAAAGGCTTGGAACAGATTCAGATTGAAATTTACAAAAGGATGTTCCATAGAGGATGCTGTGTTCTTCACACTACATTATCTGTGCCTGCGTGCTAAGTCACTTCAGTCATGTGTGCCTGTGTGATCCTATGGGCTGACGCCCACCAGGTTCTGCTGTCCATGGGATTTTCCAGGAAAGAAGACTGGAGTGGGTTGCCATGCCCTACTCCAGGGGATCTTCCCGACCCAGGGATCAAACCTAAGTCTCTTGTTTAGCTTGCAGTAGGAAGCAGGTACTTTGCCACTAGCACCACCTGGGAAGTCCTGGCTACATTATAATATGTTATATAAAATGGTCACACATGATGGTGTGATCACTCACCTAGAGCCAAACATCCTGGAATGTGGAGTCAAGTGGGCCTTAGGAAGTATCACTACAAACAAAGCTAGTGAAGGTGATGGAATTCTAGTTGAGCTATTTCAAATCCTAAAAGATGATGCTGTGAAAGTGCTGCACTCAATATGCCAGCAAATTTGGAAAACTCAGCAGTGGTCCCAGGACTGGAAAATGTCAGTTTTCATCCAATCCCAAAGAAAGACAGTGCCAAAAATATTCAAACTAACACACAATTGCATTCATCTCACACACTAGCAAAGTAATACTCAAAATTCTCCAAGCCAGGCTTCAATAGTGCATGAACCATGAACTTCCAGAAGTTCAAGCTGGATTTAGAAAAGGCAGAGGAACCAGAAATCAGATAGTTAACATCCAATGGATCATCATAAAATCAAGAGAGTTCCAGAAAAACATATACTTCTGCTTTATTGACTATGCCAAAGTCTTTGATTGTGTGGATCACAACAAACTGTGAAAAATTATTTAAGAGTTGGGAATACCAAGCCACCTTACCTGCCCCCTGAGAAATCTGTATGCAGGTCAAGAAGTAACCTTTAGAACTGCTCATGGAACAACAGACTGGTTCCAAACTGGGAAAGGAGTACACCAAGGCTGTATATTGTCAATCTCCTTATTTAACTTATATGCAGAGTTCTTAAAGTGAAAAGCCAGGCTGCATGAAGCACAAGCTGAAATCAAGATTGCAAACAGATATATAAACAACCTCAGATAGGCAGATGACACCACCCTTATGGCAGAAGGTGAAGAGGAACTAAAGAGCCTCTTGATGAAGGTGAAAGAATAGAGTGGAAAAGCTGGCTTAAAACTCAACATTTCAAAAACAAAGATCATTGCATCCGGTCCCATCACTTTATGGCAAATAGAAGTGCAAACAGTGGAAACAGTGACAGACTTTATTTTCTTAGGCTCCAAAGTCACTTCAGATGGTGACTGCATGCATGAAAGTAAAAGGCACTTGCTCCTTGGAAGAAACGCTATGACCAACCTAGACAGATAATTAAAAAGTAGAGACATTACTTTGCCAACTGATGTCCATGTACTCAAAGCTATTGCTTTTTCAGTAGTCATGTATGGTCCATGTACTCAAAGCTATTTTCCAGTAGTCATGTATTGTGACTATTAAAAACTGAATTTTTTATAGTCACCATAAAAAAACTGAGTGCCAAAGAATTGATGCTTTTGAACTGGGGTGTTGGAGAAGACTCTTGAGAGTTCCTTGGACTGCAAAGAGATCAAACCACTCAATCATAAAAGAGATCAGTCCTGAATATTCATTGAAAGGACTGATCCTGTAGCTGAAATTCCAACAGTTTGGCCACCTGACTCAAAGAGCTGCCTCATTGGAAAAAACCCTGATGCTAGGAAAGATTGAAGGCAGAGCAGAATGGGTCGACAGATGATGAGATGGTTGAATGGCATCACCAACTCCATGAACATGAGTTTGAGCAAGATCTGGGAGTTGGTGAATGACAAGCATGTTGCAGTCTATGGGGTCACAAAGAGTTGGACACGACTGAGTGACTGAGCTCATAAAATGTAAAACGTTCACCTTTTATGTTGTGATCATAATCACTCAGTTATATTAATAATCGTAATATCTAGATGTTCCCATTGTAAAGGTCAATTTTATCCCTTCCACAATTAGCAAGTAAACTAATGGTGATACTCTGGCACCCTTAAATTAGTCTTCACTACCTTTAAAATTCTACTTTTTGACATCTAAGTATGATTCTATTCTGGGAATCAATTATTGTGGAGGGATGAGAAGGGTGATTTTAAATTATGGTTTCTTTTAATATTATTATCTAAAATTTTCCTGATTAAAAGAAGGACAAAGAGGAAATGGAGGATAAGGAAGTGAAGAAGAATGAAAAAGAGGAGGAGAAGGCAATGGGAAAATGGGGGCTACTTTTTCATCAAGTGGTGATAAGGTACAGTTTCTTCTAACAACATAGGCTAAATACTCACATATTTTTCTTTTTAATTGCCAAATTTACTGTAAGAATCTGATGTAAAAGTGATCTCCAGTGATAGTAAATGACTTTTTTTCTCTCAAAAAAAAATATATATATATAGAGAGAGAGGGAGTTTTATTTATTTAATATTTTGCATCACTTTTCCAGCAGAGGTTTATATAGTCAAAGCTCTGGTTTTTCCAGTAGTCATGTATGGATGTGAGTTTTGGTCCATAAATAAAGCTGCTGCCAAGTCACTTCAGTCGTGTCCGACTCTGTGCGACCCCACAGACGGCAGCCCACCAGGCTCCCCCGTCCCTGGGATTCTCCAGGCAAGAACACTGGAGTGGGTTGCCATTTCCCTCTCCAATGCATGAAAGTGAGAAGTGAAAGTGAAGTCGCTCAGTCGTGTCCGACTCAGCGACCCCATGGACTGCAGCCCACCAGGCTCCTCCGTCCATGGGATTTTCCAGGCAAGAGTACTGGAGTGGGGTGCCATTGCCTTCTCCGAAATAAAGCTGAGGGCTGAGGAATTGACACTTTCAAACTGTGGTGCTGGAGAAGATTCTTGAGAGTCCCTTGGACTGCAAGGACATCAAACCAGAAAGGAAGTCAGTCCTGAATATTCATTGGTAGGACTGATGTTGAAGCTCCAATCCTTTGGCCACCTGATATGAAGAGCCGACTCATTGGAAAAGACCCTGATACTGGTGAAGACTGAAAGCAACAGAAGAAGGGAGCAGCAGAGGATGAGATGGTTAGATAGCATCACTGACTCAATGGACATAGATTTGAGTAAACTCTAGAAGAGTTTACTGAAGATGGTGGAAGACAGAGGAGCTTGGTATAGTATAGTCCTCAGGGTCACAAAGAATTGGGCATGTCTTAGCAACTGAACAGCAACAATATTTTACATTTAGTTATAATCAATGTTATACTTAGAGAATGTATTATCATATTGTCCCAAATTTGACAGGGAAACTTATGCTTATTTGAACGTTGTGATGCTTTGGGTTGCTTAGCAGTTAAGAATCTGCCTGGAATGCAGAATACCCAGGTTTGATCCCTGGGCTGGGGAGATCCCCTTGAGGAGGGGATGAAAACACACTCCAGGCAGTATTCTTGCCTGGAGAATCCCATGGACAGAGGAACCTGATGGACAACAGTCCATGGAGTAGCAAAGAGTCAGACACAATTTACTTTCACTTTAAAAGTTTCCAGGAAGAATAATACCTTTTATTGGAATCATAGTGAGTTATGCAATGTTGGAGGGACTGATGCTGAAGCTGAAATTCCGAGACTTTGGCTACCTGATGCAAAGAACTGACTCATTGGAAAAGAGCCTGATGCTGGGAAAGATTGAATGCAGGAGGAGAAGGGGACTACAAGGGATAATATGGTTCAATAGCATCACTGACTCAATGGACATGTTTGGGTAAACTCCGGGAGTTGGTGTTGGACAGGGAGACCTGGCATGCTGCAGGGTCTCAAAGAGTTGGACACAACTGAGCAACTGAACTGAACTGATGTAATGTTAACAAAATATTTGTAAATATATATCTTTAATGTACTGATGATGTTTGCAAAAATATTCATTTAATGTCTGTAACTTCTAAATTTTCATTTCCTCACAATAAGCTTTTTTAAAGGATACACTTTCTATCCTTAAAAGTGATGATAGCATTTATTATGCTCATGGACCTATAGCTAGAAGAAATGATTAAAATGTACTGATTTTAAAGACCCATAATCTGCATGTAAATTCCTTTTTTTCCCTCAGAGATTCATTCTGCAACTTTTTTTCTCCCTCTAATCTTTAGGAGCACTAAGTATTAATTTTATGCATTAAATCAGCATTAATTTTATATTTATACAAAATTATAACTTTGCAGTTGGAGTATGTAACATAATGTAACATAAGTATCTAAGGTGCACTCTCTAAATGATCTATTTTTTAAAATGTAATTTATATACATATGATCTCTTCCAGGAAACACAAAAAGTTTTCCCTTGAGGGCTGTAGAAGCAGAAAAGATGGCAGCATACAATTTTCAGAAATGAACTTTTAATAAGAATACACTGCCAAATCACAATGATTTATATGCAATTGTAAAATATAAATACTTAATGTGGTTTTTAAGGCACTGACTTGTATTGAGTCAGTCACCTACATAAGTCACGGGTGTTGATTTTTTAAAACATTATTGATTTGTTAAAGAGAAAGGTATCTTGGGTTCACAATTTTTCTCATTATGAAACACTAAGTAGCTAGAGGTTTTTAAAATAGTGGTTCAGCTAAGAGAATCTATTTCAGAAAGGTTAGCTTTGAATTTCTCCTTTAGTGCATCTGTTTATAATCTCTAAGGCCATTTGCAAAATAATTGAAAATTATTTGCAAATTATTTGCAAATTATTTGCAAATTATTTGCAAATTATTTGCAAATTATTTCTGCCTTTCATTTAGCCAGTCTTTATTAAATTGAGTTTAGTATGTTGATGATCGTTGGCAAAGTTGCATCTCTCAGGACACAAAAAGTAATGTGACCTTATTAATGCTACCATAAAACATATTTTATGTAGCTTCAGGTAGAGAGAATTTAGCAAAGTATGCTTGCTAATGGTGCATTATATGAAATTATGGTGTAGGGCTATCATTTTATTTTCTCATTCACTATTGACCCTTGTTTTCACTCTCTCTCTTCCACCTCCATTTTGTCAACTATAATATTATTAAGAACATTACAACCATCATAGGGGAAATGTGAAGAGTTCTAAGTAACACTACAGGAAATCTGCATTTATTGTTGGTAGTGGGTGATCTAGTTAATGATTGTCTATCTTATGTATGATTCATTATATTTAAGATTCTGTACCAGATAGTATGCTATGGGTTGAACTTATCCCCTTTGCTCCACCAAAAAAATTATATGTTGAGATCTTAACTTTCACTACTCAGAATGTGAGCTTATTTGGAAATAGTGTTGATGCTGATGTGATTAGTTAGGGTGAGGTCATACTGGAATACTTATGGGGCTTCCCTCATAGCTCAGATGGTAAAGAATTCGTCTGCAATGTAGGAGACATGGGTTCAATCCTTGGTTCGGGAAGATCTCCTGAAGAAGAAAATGGCAACCCATTCCAATACTCTTGCCTGGAGAATCCCATGGACAGTGGATCCTGACAGGCTACAATCCATGGGGTTGCAAGAATTGGACACAACTTAGCGATTAAACCACCCCTACCACCGTAGGCCCCACTTCCATATCTGTCTTTATAAAAGGGGAAATTTGGATACAGCCATTTAGACAGGGAGAATGCAATCTACAAATAAAAATGCCTGCAGCAGATCCTTCCCTCACAGAACTCAGAAGGAGGCAAATCTTCCCACAGATTGAGTTTGGACTTTTAGCCTCCAGAACTCAGCGAAAACAAATTGCAGATGTTTAAGCTACTTAGTTTGTGGAACTTTGTAACAGCAGACCTAGCAAACTAGCACACATTATTACTGCCCTTTTTAACATATATATATACAGGGGTAACTAAGTGATAAATCAATATGCTTTTTAAAGAAGCATAAAGGTAAAGAATATGCTATCTTCTATTCAGCATTATTGAGAACATAATACACTTGTTTGCAGCCTGGTGACTCCAATTTGGATTGACACTTGTTAGTATGACCTATCTATTTTACTTTATTATAGAGTATAGTCATAGATGTCTTCACATCATTGAGTCTAATTGTACTTTGAAATGTCTGAAGCAAATTAGATGACATTTTCCTGGGGCAAGAGAAAGCGTATGTATTGTGTCCAGAAAACTCTCTCTATGGTGCTCAGGAGCATTATCTGAGGATAAAAGATAGAACTGCCAACTCGATGGATCATCTCAGTAAAGCTTTCTTTTCACTGTGCCCATGACTGTCCAAAGAGGTTGAAAAACAGTGGATATTTACCTTCTTTACATGATCAGCCAATGTAATTAAATGGAAGTAATGACAGTTCCATTGTATTAGGTAGAATGTTAAATCGATATTACACTGTCACTTCACTTGATTCTTAAGCTAAAAAAAAAAAGCTTTATGAAACCAATTTTGGGAACATTTTTTTTCTTTTACTTGAACTCTATAATGCAGATTTATACCCCAATTATTTAAACTTTATTAATAAACAGAGAGAAGATGTTGAAAATATGCTAGTGCCACATTTTAAAAGAAATTTATAGATAACATAATCGTACTGCTGCTGCTAAATCACTTCAGTCGTGTCCGACTTTGTGCAACCCCATAGACGGCAGCCCACCAGGCTCCCCCTGTCCCTGGGAACTCCAGGCAAGAACACTGGAGTGGGTTGCCATTTCCTTCTCCAATGCATGAAAGTGAAAAGTGAAAGTGAAGTTGCTCAGTCCTATCCGACTCTTAGCGACCCCATGTACTGCAGCCCACCAGGCTCCTCTGTCCATGAGATTTTCCAGGCAAGAGCACTGGAGTGGGGAGCCATTGCCTTCTCTGTAATCATACTACTCAAATTAAAAAAATATATTTAAAGTTATGAATTTTTATGTTTCTGCAAATGGAATATTGTAAGTTAAAACAGTTATATTTTCAAAACTTTAGACTCTAAAATTCAATTATTTTAAAGCAAATAAATTATACATATGTTTGCTAATTCTTAATTTGAAATGAAGATTATTTCTAATTTTCTGCTATCCCAATTTCAAAATTTAACAATGCCCCTTTCATTTATTAAAACTTTTTTACTCTCTAATTTTCTCTCAGAAGATTGATTTCAATAATCTATGATTCAAGCATCAAAATCTCAACTCAGGCTCCTTCCTTTCTCAGCTCAGTTCAGTTCAG
>SJYT01026771.1:167803-250497 GCA_006410635.1 Cephalophus harveyi | reverse complement strand
CATGGGGTTCTCAAGGCAAGAATACTGAAGTGGCTTGCCATTCCCTTCTCCAGTGGACCACGTTCTGTCAGCCCTCTCCACCATGACCCGCCCGTCTTGGGTTGCCCTGCAGGCATGGCTTGGTTTCATTGAGTTAGACAAGGCTGTGGTCCTAGTGTGATTAGATTGACTAGTTTTCTGTGAGTATGGTTTCAGTGTGTCTGCCCTCTGATGCCCTCTTGCAACACCTACCATCTTACTTGGGTTTCTCTTACCTTGGGCATGGGGTATCTCTTCCCGGCTGCTCCAGCAAAGCACAGCCGCTGCTCCTCCTAGAGGAGCTATCCCACGTTGAAGGTCAGGAACTGTGGCGGGAAGGAGACACCCCTCATCCAACGTAATGACTTCCTCTACCAACCACTATTACTGATTTGTGCTCAAGACAGCCAAACTAATTTTAACATTTTCCTTTTAAAATATATTTAGGAAAGACAAATCCACTACCAGAAGTATCTTGTAAAGTTTTACAAAACCAAACGGCAAAGCTCTCTGAATTATCTGCTGTTCTAGATTCTCTGTTCAGAATTTTAATACGCTTGGTCAGAAGTCATTGCTAAACTTCCAGAGGAAAAAGCAAGTATAATGTAATTTTGAGAATAAGTCATGCATTATAAAACAGAACAGAGCTAAAATATGTCTAAGCATTTAAAGTTTGGAGTTTTTCCCCCCATGAATCTGCATTTTCATTCTAATCCACAGTCAAGAGTTAACTAACTATATTTAAATTTTTGATAGCACTTTTTCTTAATGACCTTTGAAAACTTCACAGACATGACCTGGTGCCAAATATAGTGCATCCCAGATGCAGAGCACTTGGGTGATTTGCCATAAGCATAGGATAGGGAGAGCTGTGGTGCCGGGTGTCACAAGTCGGAGGAGACACCCCAACAGACCTGGTGCCCATTCCTCCACCCGACGTGGCCCCAGCCGTCAGCTGTGTCATCCAATTTCTTAGGTATTCAACTGCAAAGTGAACACCATACAATGGCAGATGGTTTCTCAAAAGTGTCATCCAAGTTCCAAAATGCCTGACCCACGGCTCTGATTTAATATACAGCATCATTTAGAAAAGCTTCTTCAAGTGAATCCATTCAAGGCAGAAACAAAAAATCCAGAGTAAATTATTGGAGCTTGTGGGTAAGGTGTGAATGAGACTTCAATTGGAAAAGCAAAACTAAAAATTATTAAAAGAGGTTTACTTTATCATATTTTAAATTTGATATGAGATTTTAATTACAACTGTTCATTACTTTTTGGAACCAAGAATGAAAGCTATTGTTTTTTTTCACATAATTTTTCTACCAAATTTTATGATAGTTAATACCACATTATGATATCCCTTACAGACATAAAAATAGTAAAATAGTTTGGGACTTAATCTTTTTCCCAAAGGCCCTCTTCATCAATTGACTTTTCAAACATTTCTGATGACTTACTATTCCATCATCATTCTCCTTGATTTTTCCTCTTATGCTTAATTTTCTAAGTCTTCCGTTCCTATCTGTCAGCAGCTTTGTGTGTGATTCAAACAATTGTCAACATTGCTTTTATCAACTTCACAAACTCTCACATCTTTTGCACGATTTACAACTTCACTTTGCAGTAGATTTATATTACTTTGTCAAAGTCATTGGCAAATGTAACATTAATTAGGGGAGAGACTTTTAAGAGGAGGCTAATTTCATAAATATATGAATAATAGCTTTAGTGAATGTTTTCAGATCATGGTTACTTTTGCTCCTGTGTGCATTTTATAATGGAAATGTCTCAGATAATAAGACAACCTTGTGTTTGTGATTTCTGGGATCTATTTTCCTTTTTCTCTACACAAACCCATCTTATATATTTTTTTTAAAAAAAGATTTTTCCATGATTCCCGATCCCTAGGAAATCCCTGTGGGAAAATACATTTTAGAAATATAATACTAACATCAGTGAAATTCTCCTGTTTTGAATAATTAATAAATGAAAGACTTGACAAAATCATGCTATATAAACTTCAAAACAAGTATATGTTGTGAAAGCTCACATAAAAATTGTGATAACTGGCTTCACAGGATATTTCACAGTGAGAAAATTTACTTTTTAAAAATATTCTTGGCGGCAGAATCCATGGTATCTTTATGTGAAAGGCCATTTATCAGGTAAAAAGGCAGATCACCTCACAAGGATTCTCCGCTTGAGGTCATTTGTTTCTGGGGGGGAAAAAAAAGTATTCTCATTGGAACTTGTGTCCAAATTATGGAAAAAAAAAAATGGATTGACTTATTGACACTAGAAGGTAACTTTTTTAATATCTAGTGAAAACAAATCCTTTTACAGAAGGGGTTGACCAGCCATTCTGATAATTTTTCTTTCCCGGCCCTGCTTCTTTTCTGTATTTTATCTGCAGAAGTATCATTTGGCTTCAAGATGGAGCCCTAACGTCCACGATCTAATGGTGCTAAGCGTGGGTTTCTGAGCTAGGATTCCTCCTCAACTCTTTACCCCAAACTCTCGCTTCCAGGCAGAGTCAAAGACGGCGGGCTGCACTAGGCGGAAAGGCTAACACAGGGGCATGCGAGTGAGATACTGTGGACGATATCACAGGAGAGAAAGGCGTGCTGACCAGTTGGTCAGCGCTGAGACCGGAGCTCAGCCCCACCAGGACGGCTGAGCCACTGTGAGATTGCACTCCAGCGTCACGACCCGTGGAACAGGAGGGGGAGCTCTTGCCCTCCAGCCTCTATTCCCGTCCATCATGGGAGCTGCAAGTTCCCCGCCTTCCAGGTTGCGTGTAGCAGTGGGTTTCCACAGGCATCTCTCTCAGCCTTGATGTCAGAAGGGCAGGAAGCCAGAGGTCCACAGAGTACCTGAGGTAAAGCACTGTCAAAACTGGCCAGCGTGAAGCTAATTACAGGAGCAGCAACTAGATTATTAAAAAGTGAGCCAGAAGCAGCAGGCAATGGGGATGAAGTCTTTAACATAGGGAGATAAAATCGCTGAGGTGAAGACTGACGAGTGAATTCCAAGCAGAGCACCCAGCTGGGAAGTTCAGGATCAAGGTGCTGGCAGACTCAGTGTCTGGCGAGAGCTTGCTTCTTCCTTAATGACTGTCTTCTCACTGTAACCTCACACGGCAGGATGGACAAGGGAGCTCTCTGGGGTCTCTTCAGTGACACCACTAATTTCATTTATGAGGGGTCCATTCTCATGATCTAATCACCTCTCAAAGGCCAAACCTTCTAACCATCATCTTCGATGTCAGTTCAGTTGCTCAGTCATGTCCTACTCTTTGTGACCCCATGGACTGCAGCATTTTTGAGCCCAAGAAAATAAAGTCTGTTTATTTGTTTCCATTGTTTCCCCATCTATTTCCCATGAAGTGATGGAACTGGATGCCATAGATCTTAGTTTTTTGAATGTTGAGCTTTTAGCCAGTTTTTTCACATCAACAGGCTCTTTAGTTTCTCTCCACTTTCTGCCATAAGGCTGGTGTCATCTGCATATCTGAGGTTATTGATATTTCTCCCGGCAATCTTGATTCCAACTTGTGTGTCATCCAGCCTGGCATTTCTCATAATATACTCTGCATAGAAGTTAAACAAGCAGGGTGACAATATACAGCCTTGACGTACTCCTTTCTCAATTTGGAACCAGTCTGTTGGCCCATGTCCGGTTCTAATTGTTACTTCTTGACTTGCATACATATTTCTCAGGAGGCAGATAAGGTGGTCTGGTGTTCTCATCTCTTGAAGAATTTTCCACAGTTTGTTGTGATCCACACAGTCAAAGGCTTTAGCATAGTCAATGAAGCAGAAGTAGATGTTTTTCTGGAATGCTCTTGTTCTTTTGATGATCCAATAGATGTTGGCAATTTGATCTCTGGTTTCTCTGCCTTTTCTAAATCCAGCTTGAACATCTGGAAGTTCTTGGTTCACATACTATTGAAACCTAGCTTGGAGAATTTTGAGCATTACTTTGCAGCATGTGAAATGAGTGCAATTATGTGGTAGTTTGGACTTTCTTTGGCATTGCCCTTCTTTGGGATTAGAATGAAAACTGATCTTTTCCAGTCCTGTGGCCACCGCTGAGTTTTCCAAATTTGCTGGCATATTGAGTGCAGCACTTTAATAGCATCATCTTTTAGGATTTGAAATAGCTCAGTTGGAATTCTATCACCTCCACTAGCTTTCTTCATAGTGATGCTCCCTAAGACCCACTTGACTTCACAGTCCAGGATAGCTGGCCTAGGTGAGTGATCACACCGTTGTGGTTATCTGCATCATTAAGATCTTTTCTGTGTAGTATTTCGTGTATACTTACTACTTCTTCTTAATATCTTCTGCTTCTGTTAGGTCCATACTGTTTCTGTCCTTTATTGTGCCCATCTTTGCATGAAATATTCCCTTGGTATCTCTAATTTTCTTGATGAGATCTCTAGTCTTTCCCATTCTATTGTTTCCCTCTATTTTTTTGCATTGTTCACTTAGGAAGACTTTCTTATCTCTCCTTGCTATTCTTTGGAACTCTACCTTTAGATGGATATTTCTTTCCTTTTCCCCTTTGCCTTTTGCTTCTCTTCTTTCCTCAGCTATTTCTAAGGTCTCCTCAGACAACCATTTTGCCTTTTGCATTTCTTCTTCTTGGGGATGGTTTGACCGCTGCCTCCTATACAATGTTATGAACCACCATCCATAGTTCTTCAGGCACTCTGTCGATCAGATCTAATCCCTTGAATTTACTTGTCACTTCCACTGTATGATTGTAAGGGATTTGATTTAGGTCATATTTGAATGCCCTAGTGGTTTTCCCTACTTTCTTCAATTTAAGTCTGAATTTATTAGTAAGGAGTTCATGATCTGAGACACAGTCAGCTCCCGGTCTTGTTTTTGCTGACTATATAGAGCTTCTCCATCTTCAGCTGCAAAGAATATAATCAATCTGATTTCAGTATTGACCATCTGGTGATGTCCGTGTGTAGAGTCTTCTCTTGTGTTGCTGGAAGAGGGTATTTGTGATGACCAGTGCATTCTCTTGGTAAACTCTGTTAGCCTTTGCCCTGCTTCATTTTGTACTCCAAGGCCAAATTTGCCTGTTACTCCAGGTATCTGTTGATTTCCTACTTTTGCATTCCAGTCCCCTATGATGAAAAGGACATCTTTTCTCTTTTTTTGTGTTAGTTCTAGAAGGTCTTGTAGTCTTCATAGAACCATTCAACTTCAGCTTCTTTGGCATTAGTGGTTGGGGCATAGACTTGGATTATTGTGATATTGAATGGGTTGCCTTGGACATGAACAGAGATCATTCTTTTTTGAGATTGCACACAAGTACTGCATTTCAGACTCTTTTGTTGACTATGAGGGCTACTCCATTTCTTCTAAGAGATTCTTGCCCACGGTAGTAGATATAATGGTCATCTGAATTAAATTCTCCCAGTTTGGTCCATTTTAGTTCACTGATTCCTAAAACACTGATATTCGCTCTTGCCATCTCCTATTTGACCACTTCCAATTTACCTTGATTCATGGGCAACATTTCAGGTTCCTATACAATGTTGTTCTTTACAGCATTGGACTTTACTTTCACCACCAGACCCATCCACAGCTGGGCATTGTATCCACATATATGATAGATGGTTCATTATTGAGTATAGTTCTGAAAGAAAAGAACTTTCATTTTCACTGGTCATTGGTGTGGCTAGATTCTGTCTCTGTACATTTCAAACTTTATATCTTCTTCACCATTCACGTACTTTGATGCTGGGACCTGTAAACCGTGCCAGCACTATGATATGACTTCTGGACTCTGCCTCTTATATCCTGATGCTGAGTGAGTCCACACAGGTGGACAGAAGTTTCTATATTGGGAAGAACCTGACTAAACATGGAAGTGACTGCAGGCCACATAAATACACCTCAGGAAACCCAAAATACACCTCAGGAAACCCAAACTAAATGTTGTTCCAACCCAGTTTCCCTCAACTGAATTGCCACAATACTGGTAGTCATTCCAGACATACTGGTTACCAACTAGCAGAAGTATCAAGAAGGGAAGTTGTGGTGACCTTAACTAATTGCATTTAAATACCAAACTTTTCCGAATTAAAAAAAAAAAAAATGTGGCCATGTGAACATATGACCTGGGCCTTATACAGTGTCTTGGAAGGGACTTAAACAAGTGAGGGACCTCATTTAAGATTAGGGTTCATTAGCATTGTGGTAAACCTGAGGCTCGTTGAAATGATATCCGTGGTTCCTTCCTCCTCTCTTAAAAAAAAAAAAAATGTGGCCATGTGAACATATGACCTGGGCCTTATACAGTGTCTTGGAAGGGACTTAAACAAGTGAGGGACCTCATTTAAGATTAGGGTTCATTAGCATTGTGGTAAACCTGAGGCTCGTTGAAATGATATCCGTGGTTCCTTCCTCCTCTCTAGGCTCTTCTAGGCCAGCCCCCCTAGGATTCCCAGGCCCAGCACCCAGCACACAGCTGCGCTTGCACAATGCACTTAAACAACACTGTTGTTGTTCAGTCGCTAAGTCCTAGCTGACTCTTTGCAACCCCAGGGCCTGCAGCCCGCCAGGCTGCTCTGTCCATGTGATTCCCCAGGCAAGAATACTGGGGTGGGTTGCCATTTCCTTCTCTGGGGGATCTTCCCAACCCAGCAATCGAGTGTGCCCTTTCCTGCTTGGCAAGTAGACTCTTTACCACTGAGCCACCTGGGAAGCACTAATCAACACGTGCAACCACTATTCAACTCAACTACACTTAGGATGGATTTTTATTTGAAGCAAGTCCAATTTTTTCCATAGAAAATAAATTTGGTATTTGTAATACTCTATCTGACAGGATTTCTTAAAATGTAGTCGATAATAACCATACTTCTAAGAATAAAAGAACTGGAGGTTGGCTTTTGAGACCAGATAAATTACACAGGAACAATGCCCTCATAATAAATTCAACCAACACTTCATTTACATCAATATTGTACAGATGGACACAAAGGAATTTATTATAAATCTTGGCTCCAATCTACACTCTTCACTAAAGTGTTTTGGGCTTGAATTACTTTTTCCTCCACCAAATAAAAAAAGAAAAGAATACAGGCAAAAAGCCTCCCCACAATAATTTATTATATTTATTTTTTAAACAATTAATTTTTTTCTCAAAAGATAAAATATGTTTCCATAGCCTCTTCTATCTAGACAGCAGAAGTAGAAGGCAGTCTTTCCAGAGGCTGAAACACTCTTTGTTTTAAGCAAGATTCTAATAAATGCACACAATTTATAAGTGATACTTTGAGGACTATCTCACAGAATTTAAAGCAATCCAGGATTTAATAGCAATCAACAGAATCAAGGCAAAGTGAAACTATTATGGCTGAACACACTGGAAAAGTGGAGTTTGAATTGATGCTGCATATTATTCATTTTGACAAGTGCAAACTCACATTGAAGATAGCAGGGATAGAGACGCGGACTGCAAGGAAAGGTAATACAAATGTATTATTAACACAGAAACAAATCTGACTTTAAACCTGGCATGTCTCCTGGTTAGCAAGAATAATAATAAGGCCTTGAATTCTCATTGTACTTTACATCGAAAGTAATCAAAGAAGTTACAAATTTTCACAGGAAGTACGATGGTTGGTCTACATCAGTTACATCTTCCAAAGGAAACCTATCACCAAAGTGAATGCATGCATATTGGGTTGAGTACAAATAGGTGACATCAAAAATGCCCTCAGACACGAAAAATATGGAGAGTAGAGCTGCAGTGTTCTTCCTGCAAAAATCAGCCAAGCAGCTAATCTGAGACTGACCCTATCCATAAGGTTGAGGGAGGCTCTGAAGATACTGGCAATGCAGTGAACTCCAGCAAGTCTGAGCATCTACTGGGTCCTGGTGGGGAAGTGACAGCCCTCACAAAACATCTCAGAAAATTGCCTGTGATTGGTGGCGTCCATTGGACTTTCACAAGTACCGTAGTAAGATGGAGAGGGCAAAGGTACAGTCAGGATTCCAACTGTGGTGACTGCCGAGGCCCAGAGCATGTACTGAGCCTACCTACCAAGTGCACATATAAGCACCATGGATTGCGTCTCCTTACTCTCAGAGTACTCTTATGAGGTAAGTCCTATTATCATCCCCATTTTGCTTATAAGGAAACTGAAGCACAAATAGACTGAGGAATTTCAGAGGATCACAACTAGGTGATGCCGACAAAATGGCCAGGAAGGAAGAAACTCAGTTTAGTGGCCATAAGGTCCATCCTTCACAACTGGGTATTTTGTTTGTTTGCTAGCTTGCTTACTGTATCCACGGACTGCCCCAAGACTTGCAAGATACAGTCAAACATCCTGGGTTCTAATTTCCCAGAGCCCATCCTCTGTCTCTTCATCTGTTCCAGGGACTGGTTAATGAGAAATTTATAAATATAATTGCTAATCTAATGGCCCAAACAGAACCAAACAAAAGATAGAGAATGTGATCAGAACACACCTACTAGAGAAAGCACTCTAGACAGGGAATTATTTGATGTGTCTGCTCTACATGGAAACACCCACAGCCTGAGAAAGAGTTAAAGTAACACTCGTGGCTGTCACAGGTAGCCATTATTCTCATGCCACTGCTCCCTCTGAATTAGTGTCAAGTACGTAAACCCAAATTTATATTAGCATAAATATTGAGGAATGTTTAACACTGTGCTGTATTCTTGATTTATAGGAGGACAAAACAAAACAGATAAATCATTTTCCTTAAGTGCCATGGCAATACATCTTAAAATTACCAGCCCCTCAACTCCAAAGGCACCAGTTTTTCCTTTACCCACATTTGTAATTCTCATTAGTATCCAATGAGAGCTGTACCCACCAGGGAGAAATAAAACTGAACAGACACCATGCACTCCAATTTTCAGAGCAAAGTGAACAAAGCAGATCTTTTGACTTAATCATGGGCAAGTAGTGCCACTAAGGCAAGGAATACCAGAACATCGGAAATTCAGAATTAACCATTCGTTAACATTGAGCTACATTAAATTCATCAACAGTGAAGACTGTAAATGAATTAGCTCCCTATAGAAATGTTTCAGACTATAAAGAAAGGAAGAATGATTGAATGAAAGTACATCTTTCTTATCTGCCCTAGAAGTCTGGTTTTCAGCTCCATGAGGAGTACATTGTTCTTTAAGAATTAAAAGGGAGAAGTAATTATCAATAATGTAGTCAGCTTGTGTATGTCTGACAGATAAAGTCAAGCCACTTTTAAAAAATCAATGAGATACAGAATATGAATTTATCTTCTAATGGACAGGAACAAAGAAAGAAGAGAGGAAGACATAACCACAGTCTTAGACTCAAGATTTTCAAGTCTACCCACCAGGGAGAAATAAAACTGAACAGACACCATGCACTCCAATTTTCAGAGCAAAGTGAACAAAGCAGATCTTTTGACTTAATCATGGGCAAGTAGTGCCACTAAGGCAAGGAATACCAGAACATCGGAAATTCAGAATTAACCATTCGTTAACATTGAGCTACATTAAATTCATCAACAGTGAAGACTGTAAATGAATTAGCTCCCTATAGAAATGTTTCAGACTATAAAGAAAGGAAGAATGATTGAATGAAAGTACATCTTTCTTATCTGCCCTAGAAGTCTGGTTTTCAGCTCCATGAGGAGTACATTGTTCTTTAAGAATTAAAAGGGAGAAGTAATTATCAATAATGTAGTCAGCTTGTGTATGTCTGACAGATAAAGTCAAGCCACTTTTAAAAAATCAATGAGATACAGAATATGAATTTATCTTCTAATGGACAGGAACAAAGAAAGAAGAGAGGAAGACATAACCACAGTCTTAGACTCAAGATTTTCAAGTCGGGTCCAAAATTTTTATACAAGGTACTTCTTAGAACCAAAAATAAAAGTGGAAAAGACTGAAGAGTCAGCCGACAGCAGTGAGCTAGCTTCTTACCAGCTAAGAGGCTTTTGTTAAATATTCAGGAATTTCCTGAACTAGCTCTTAGACTGTTGATAGCTTAAAATTGGCCCTGGAGGGAGTATTTACACAACGGAAATAAGCAAATGCTACAAAACAGGCTTCCCACCCATCCATCTACCTCCTGCCCCTTACCCCTGTCCCCAGAAGCACTTACTGCACACTATTGGTCAACTACTAGAATGTGTCCAAATACATCTTGAGCCTGATTCCAAAGCTGTAGGCGTCTACTCTCACACTTTTTAATCCCGAGTCAAATAACTTCATTAGTGGTCAATTCAGTGAATAGGAAAGTTGCCACTTTTTAAAATGCATTGGGTAATGAAGATGCTGCCCAATAAAAGGTGATTCAGTAAAAAGTTTTTGTCTGGGAAGAAGAAACCTGGCCTTTGGAACTGGGAAAATCACTTGACCACTCACCAGCTGGGTTCAGTTCAGTTCAGTCACTCAGTCAGGTCCAACTCTTTGTGACCCCATGCACTGCAGCAGACTAGGCTTCCCTGTCCATCACCAACTCCTGGAGCTTACTCAAACTCATGTCCATTGAGTTGGTGATGCCATCCAACCATCTCATCCTCTGTCATCCCCTTCTCCTCCTGCCTCCCAGCATCAGGGTCTTTTCCAATGAGTCAGTTCTTCACATCAGGTGGCATCAGTATTGGAGTTTCAGCTTCAGCATCAGTCCTTCCAATGAACATTCAGGACTGATTTCCTTTAGGATGGACTGGTTGGATCTCCTTGCTGTCCAAGGGATTCTCAAGAGTCTTCTCCAACACCACAGTTCAAAAGCATCAATTCTTCGGCATTCAGCTTTATAGTCCAACTCTCACACTCATACATGGCTACTGGAAAAACCATAGCTTTGACTAGATGGACCTTTGTTGGCAAAGTAATGTCTCTGCTTTTTAATATGCTGTCTGGGTTGGTCATAACTTTTTTCCCAAGGAGCAAGCATCTTTTAATTTCATGGCTGCAGTCACCATCTGCAGTGATTTTGGAGCCCAAGAAAATAAAGTCTGTTACTGTTTCCATTGTTTCCCCATCTATTTGCCATGAAGTAATGGAACTAGATGCCATGACCTTAGTTTTCTGAATGTTGAGTTTTAAGCCAACTTTTTCACTCTCCTCTTTCACTTTCATCAAGAGGCTCTTTAGTGGGTGGACTTGGGCAATTCACTTAGCCCTTCTGAGCCTTCCTTTCCTTTCTCATATGCATAATGGAAATAATGAAACCTTCCTTAACTACATCACAAGATTGTTGGAGGAGGTGCCTGTGAGACCATATTCTAAACTGTGAGGCTCTCAAAAGGTCAAGAAATTCACAAAATTAGCAGTGCATTTGTCTTATTTTCTACCCCTTCCTCATAATTTTTAGCCTCTATAATTGCAAATGACTCTATCTCCTTGTGGTCTGGACCTGTATCATGATTCCCTAACTATCCTGTTGGTCTTATGGGCAGAGATTACACCATGCGTTTGTTTTGAATACCCACAGTGCCTTGCACAGCCATTGCAGTGTCCCAAAACTGACTTCTTGAGGGCTTCTTACTACCAGGAATGAATAACTAAGAGCTCTGCAGAACTACACAGAAATTAAAATTGCACTGAGAAGTTCTTTTTTTATTATTTCACCCCGAGCATCTTTTTGGCTCCCTCTGATCACAAGTTTCCTCAGATTTGACCTTTGAATCGTCCACAGCCTCTATTTCAAATCGCTGCTCCAAATTCTCTGTTTCATGAAGTTCCTATGGCCCCAAATACCATACGATTCTTCCCAGTCTACACCTAACTGTACGAGTCTTACTCTAATAAGCAGCAGAATAAAGATGCCACAGGTAATCAGGTAATAAACTGCTATCAACGTCCACTAATCCCTACTCACTTTAGCTTCCTATTGTCCTCCTTTGTGCTTATTTTTTACTTACGTATTTATAACCCGCGGAAGAGGTCCTCTATTTTTCCCTGTAGGATAGCAGAGAGTAGTGGAGAACACATGTAGGATTTTGGACTCAGCAGATCAAGGGTCAGATCCCAACTTTACTGGTTAATAGTTGCAAGATCAAGGAAAATTATTTCACCTCTTTGATCTTCAGTTTTCTCATCTATGAAATGGGAACAATAAATTAAGTGAGATAGGGGTGTGAAGTACCAAGCACAGTGCCGAGCAGAAAGCTCCTCTTACTTACCTGTCTCGCCTACCTCTGGAGATATTTACAACCCGTACTGCAGTCACATAAAACACCCTAAGAACAGAGGCTCAGACACACCTGCCTTTTAGCCTCCGGTTGGATAGTGCAAACTAAACTTCTAGCTAGCTGAATTAATTAAGGTAAATCACTGTTTACTGCTATTTGGGAACAGTTTAGAAATGCTTCCTCTGACTGATCAAGGTTGAATTTGATCTTCCCAGTTGCCACTGGATTTTTTTTATTTGGATTTCCTTTTCTTCTCCCTCTCTTTTCCCTCCCTGCTTCTCTTCTTTACATCCTGTCTTTCTTTATTTTATTTTTGCTTACTCATTAGGTCAACAAATGTTTATTGCATGTCTACAGGAGACAGGTACAGGTTTTGTGGGGCTTGAAGTTTGTAGGAGTTGGGAGACCCTCTTATGTTAAAGAATATAAGACTGCAAATACAAAGTCAGGTACAAAAGCAAATATTTTTAGAATGCGTAGAGAAGGGAACCTAAAGCTTAAGGCTGCTCCACTCTATAGTAAATATGTGTCTGATGTCCACCACGTGCCAGGCACCTAGTGAGGTTCCAGGGATATGGAGATGAATGCAATAGACAGAGTCCCACTCAGGCGGACACAGTGGGCTTAATTCTCCAACGATGCTGAGGCTTTTCATGCTTCCTCAGAGGGCTACATGGTCCTTGCCCTTCTCACAGTTCAGTGTCCTTGAACACCAGCACCCTTTCTGTGTCTTCTCCGCTCTGGACTAGAAAGAGCCTGGATTCTTCAACACCTAGTGGCTATCCACCCTCTCAAATTTCCTCCAGCTTCCCTCTGGGTGTCAGTGGAGCGATTCCTAGAATTTTCTCAGAATTTGAAACCTTGTTAATGGATGAAGACCTAGGGTCCAAAATGCTTTTAATGTAGAAAGATAGTGGCTGCTGGCCAGGAGCAAAGCCAAGTGCCCTGCATTGGGCTTCAAAGGCATTTCTGTTTCAACATATTGTCTCTCCCAGACTGGCTGTTCACATGGAGAATAAGAAAAGGCAAAGAAACTATATCCCCCCTTAGAGAGGAATTTTAGCAAGCCAGCTCACAACAAGAATTGTAGATAGTTAGCTGTCTCCACTACCTTCTCGGCTCTATAACTAATCAGCCTTTAAAATCCAGCACTTGTCATTTTTGGTTGTGATGGCTGTCAGCTTTATCTAAAACATACATCAAGGTCTAGAAAAGAGTCACATCTTTATAAGTATTAAAAATAAATTTAAAAATTAGGACATAATGCTTGTGTTCTTTTTATTTTAAACTTTATTTTCTCTTTCTTGCTGAAGAATGTAGTCCTATTGATCTAAGAGATGGATCCAATCTCACCAAATTAGCATCTTTTTTCTGGTCTGGGTATCAGAGTTTGGGTGTGTGTAACTGCTGAATCTTTTATCTTAAAGTGACAAGGATTAGCCACTAGGTGCTCCTTTTAATATTCATCAATGTCTCACACAAGCAGAATATTGTTTAACGTTCAGGACAATATAATTGTGCCTTTTCTTGAATTTTGGCTTTTGATTAAGTGAAGCTGGTATTCAAGCAATAGAAACAATGATCCCTGAAAAAACATATATATAAGATAGGTATCGATTCCATTTGAGAGTAATAGCAACCCACAACACTGCTGTGAAATTATCAAATTTGGGTTGGAAAGCCTTAAAGAATGAAGGCTGGGGACTTTATTGTACTATCACATATTGCATCTTTGCAATAGCAGAGAAAAAGCATGTAGCAATTGCAGCTGAAAATATCAATGTAAATGTTATTATGCCTTCCCAGCTCTCAGTCATATTGGCTGCTGACATCTCTCAGTGCCGGTTGATTGTCAGTGGCAAAGCAGGTCTGTTGTTGATTGGCTGGCCAGTGTCACATGATACCACTGCCTGCACCCACGTAAATCACCCAGTGAACTGTTGTGTGAAATTGTTCCTACACCCTTTGGTGAACTTGCAATGTGACAGTTCACATCAGAAATAGATCAGATGTCTTCAGACCACATTTGCACTTTGGACAATCCATCTAGGAACCTGAGGTTCCTGCGGACCCCAAGACTCACATTCTTATTGTCTCAAATTCACATGCCGGGTCGTATAGGCTTTGCTCCCTCATGGGCACATCACTTGCATCTTTATTTGCTGAGTCTCCCTTTACCTTTGTGTTATGTCTCCTCACGAACCTTCATGATGAACATTCTGCAGTGGCTCAGACAGCCTTCCCAGTTGATGTTATTTCCCCAGATCTGATAAAGAGCTTAGCAATGCGCTTCAGTCTTTGTGTCTGGATAATTTATGTGGTGAAGATGTAGCAAAATCAGAATTAGACGGACATTGAGACATCTTCTTACCTAGGAGAAAAAGATACTATGGACTGCATCTTCAAATCTCAGTGTGGACACATTTTGCCTCACAGATCTCTTATTTTCTGAATACATAATAACATTTTCATATGCTGATAGTGAGGGTGAAAAATATAACCTTTCTGGAGGACAATTTGGCACTAGCCTAGAAGAAAAATTTGTAATGTGTGCAAAAATGCAGTTATAACAATGTTGAAACAGAGTGGTTTATAATAGCAAAGTAGCTATTTATAATTATATGTATTTATAATAGTTATAGATATTTATGTATTTTAATATAATTATAACATTAAAATAAATGAGAAAAGAATAGTTAGACCGAAAAAAAAAACCCAGATGTCTGTTCAAACATGAAATACTCTGCCATAATTATTGAAACATTTGAGATTATGTTTATATTTAGTACATCTAAGTAAGCAAGATATAGAACCAAACACAGAAAACAATAATTTTTGCCACCACAAATTTAAAATATATTTGGTATAGCAAGTAAACACAAAAACAAAATAGGATAAACAAAATCAAATGTTTGTGACACATGTATTGATAAAAAGTATCCAAAGAGCTCATACAAATTGATTTCAGAAGAAAGGTGGAAAAGACAAAGAAGAGGATGCTAATATAAAAATAGACAAGGAGCATAAGCAGATAATTCATAGAAATTCAATGGCCAAAAGACAAATGAAAAGATGCCCAGCTTCACCAACAATCAATAGAAAGCAAATGAAAGCCATCATTAGATATTTTTCAGCAATTAGACTGGGGAAAAGACTAATAATATTCACTCTTGGCAACAGAGTAAGGAAATAGGCAGTGAGAGTATAAATGGGTTCAATGTGAGAGAGCACTTGGAATCACCTAAAATAACACATACAGAAACACCTAAAATAATACATACATGATTTATAACAATATAACAATGGCTTGCAGTTATTATGTCCTTAGTGTGTGCTCAGGCTAAGCGCCTGTATAGCTACATGTATTAACCATTCCATCCCCACACTGGCCCTGTGAGCACGGCTGGGCACTCTGCCATTCCAGAAAGCACAGTTCACACACTCTTGTGTGAAGGTGCCTCCTGGAGTGGGCAAAGCAGGCTCCCTGAATATGAGGCAGGACTTCAACTTTCCCCATTCTACATAGGAGAAAACGAAACCCCGGAGAGGTTATATAACATTTCTGTGGTCGTGGCAATGGTATGACAGCAAATCAGCAATCCCAAAAAAAGAAAGAAAAGAAAAGAAAAATGATGAAGAAAAAACCCTGATTCATAGCATTTGCCAATGTCTGTGGTGTAAATACTTCTACCATGACAGATTTCAAGCCACTGATAGAAACATGAAGTCAGGGAACTCAGAATTGGGAAGATTTATGTGTAAGCAGCTCTCTGTGCTGGCCTCAGGACTCCACAGTTTGTAAGTGGTACCACCAGGATGCAAATCCAGACAGCTTGGCTTCCAAAGCACGTGCTCAGTGCTCAAAATTCTAGTTCTAGGACTATACACAATCTACAAAATACATGTGACCGAAGTTTTATGTGAAGGAATATATCCAATGGAGAAAAATCGAAAACAATGTAAGCTTATTCATATATCAGTTATTGGTTGAGAGTCTTTTATGAAGCAGTCACTATCTAGGTGCTAGGATACACCTGTGATGAAAGTGCCCAGTTCCACACAGCCTGCAGAGCACAGAAAGAACCAGAGACGAGGACTTAGGTAAACTGTAATTCATCTAATCAAAGGATACTGTATAAATGGAAACATATGTTATATATGTGAAAAGATTGAATTTGTGTCCGACTCTTTTGCCTCCCCAGGGACTGTAGCCCACCAGGCTCCTCTGTCCGTAGGATTTCCCAGGCTAGAATACTGGAGTGGGTTGCCATTTCCTTCTCCAGGGGATCTTCCTGACCCAGGGTTCAAACCTGCATCTCCTGCACTGGCAGAGGATTCTTTACACCTGGGCCACCAGAGAAGCCCATGTGAAAAGATACAAAGTTTAAAACTTTTAACATTACCACTCATGGTCTTCTCTGATAGCTCAGTTGGCAAAAAATCCGCCTGCAAAGCAGGAGATCCTAGTTCCACTTCTGGGTTGGGAAGATCCCTGGAGAAGAGATAGGCTGCCCACTTCAGTACTTTGGGGCTTCCCTTGTGACTCAGTTGGTAAAGAATCCGTCTACAATGTGGGAGACCTGGGTTTGATCCCCGGGCTGGGAAGATTCCCAGGAGAAGGGAAAGACTACCCACTCCAGTATTCTGGCTTGGAGAATTCCCAGTCCATGGGGTCACAAAGAGCCAGGCACAACTGAGCAACTTTGACTTTCACCACAAGTAATGTTTTCTTCTTTTTAAAAACTGTATATATGTAATCTTTTTATAATTAAACATAAAAATAGACAAACACAATTGCTATGCAAAGATGCACTGAGGTTGTTGTTTAACAACAACACTTTGCATGGTATGAATCCTTTAAAAAAAATATTTCTGCATAAGACAAATGCCTACAAAGCTATGCACTGAATTGCTAGCAGTAGTTGATTAACTAAAGCTTTTGTCTTCTTCTTTTTTGTCTGTTTTTATTTAGCAATGTTTCTACTCAGGGGACATACATAGTTTTTGCAATGAAGAAAATAAACAATATAGATTACTTTAATAAATAATAAGAATAAGGAATAATAAGAGAAAAAGTCAATTCATGAGATCTCTTCATTTTTTTTACATGAATAAGCTCAGAGTCACTTTTCTGCATCAAATCCACTGAAAAGAATGAGCTGGTGGGGTGCCTGCTGTCCCTAAAGGATGGAGGTGGGCTCTCTGAGCTTTGAGGCACCACAACAGTGGACAGGATGTCTCCCTTTGATCTGGGTGTCTGCCTTCAGGTAATAACAGCAACTCTGTGAGCTGGTTCAATCCAAGGGGAAAACAAGAGAGAAAAATGCCCAATAAACTCCATACACGAAATCACCTCCCCAGTGGAAATCGCTGTCAGGTTCCAATGAAGTCACACACTTTTACGCATATGTCTCTGCTTCCACTTATAATGCCAAAGGTCAATCTACGGTTTTCATTCATACAAATATGACGTGTCCCAACCATTGTCATTCTCAGAAAAATACAATGCACAACTGCACACCAGAAAAACAACCACCCAGAAAGGGGAAAAAAAATTTCAATAGCATTCACACGGCTCAACAAACCCACAAAAGCCAGGAAATTCAAAGTGAAGTTTTACACTCCCTTCTTAGTTCCACACTATTGTGAAAGGGAAATAAAAGGCACAATGGCGTGTGTTAGGGGTGCAATGTCAGCAGTAACAGCACTTCCAGGCTTTTATTGACTTGTGTCATAACCTTAACATTCTATAAACAAGGGACTCAGCTTAACACCTGGGACCTTTAAAAGAGAAATATCTTCTGGAAGCCCAGACTAGGGAAACCCAGTGAGGTTTCTCAGTCTCTTAGGCATACACAGTAAATCATTATAGAGAGAGGAAACAGATAAAATTGCTGTTAAGATTACAGCCTTTCTGGCCTCCCAGGGAAATAAATAATTACAGCAAAGAAATCCTACTTACTTATGAGAACAGAAGAGACTCCTGAGGACTCTGGCCTACCAGCTAATTATTAGACATGTTCCTGTGCAAAGCTGTGCATTTAGGGAATAAAAGTATTGCTCAGTGATACTTAAAAGTGCTGATAGTTTAATGTCTCTTGTCTCACCATTTGTCAAATACAGCAAACTTTAGTTTGAACGTTTAATGCCTAAATAAACTGAAATTCCAGCCAATTCAAGGAGGACAGAAACTTTTGGAAAGTAAGCATAATTTCATTATCAGGCATGAAACCTGGATATTTTTTTAACCTTTTTTTTTTTTTTAATCAGCTCATGGGTATGGAATGGTATCAAATGCCTTTGAAGGCATCTTTGAAGAAGATCATACATTTTTTTATCTTGTAATTTATCAACTTGATGAAAAGCATAATCGATCCCATAATGTCAAGCCATACACATATTTTTGTAGTAAGCTCAGTCCGTTCGTATGTGAGGAGGCAGAGAAAGGTAGGCGCTTCACATGTTTACAAAGAAAGAGAGATGGGTTTGGTAACTAGCTCCCAGGCTCTGTACACCAGCCATACCAACTCTGAACCTGCAAGAATACCAGGGGCCACAAGGAGGGGCTGGAGAAGGAAATGGCAACCTACTCCAGTATCCTTGCCTGGAAAATCTCATGGACAGAGGAACCTGGTGGATTGCAGTCCATGGGGTCGCAAAGAGTCGGGCACGACTGAGCGACTAACACACACACACACAAGGAGGGGCCCTGAGGGAAAGAACGAAGCACTTGCCCTCTCCACCACACCGCCAACTCACGATAACCAAGAAATAGCAGTGATCTAGAGTGAGGGGGCTGAGCTGAACTTTCTTGCCTCATAAAAATAAAATCATTCTCGGCGTCACATTTCAAGACTCTGTAGTCACATCAAGAATGCAGAAGGACTATATTTTTCACTCCTCTATAAGCTGAGTAAGTATAAGCCATTACTTAAATGTACCATCATTGTTAGCTTTTTAACTGTAAAATGATACACATTTTCATATATTTTTATATTGTCTAATAAAGCAACTGTGTAACTATTACAGAAACTAAATTACGCATTTTATTTTTAAAACTAGCAACAGGAAGCCGAGGTAAAACAACAAAACATTTAGCTGAAAAATCAAAAAACCTATTTTTTAGGTGTTTTAAAATTGCTTTTATGAACTCAATGGATAGTGTATCCAAAGGTGAGTTCCATCTAGCTGTGAGTGTGGCGGATGGAATCGACACTCTGCTCTGCCCAGGAACAATTTGTGTGTTTGGCTCCCTTAGACTACAGAGACCCCTCAGTTAAGAAAAAGGTCTATCAATATAGAATGGTTACTTGCTCTGCCTTTCATCCATCAGCCTTAACTTGATTGATCAGCTAGATCTTACAGAGAGATTTGACGAGGTTTGAGTGACGTTGTACATGGGTTGACTGAAACCATTGATTGTTACAGTCGCTAAATCATTGATACACACTTCCAGCCAATTTGTTTAGATCAAATCACACAACTATCATTTGGCCCAGGATTGCAAAAAAAAAAAAAAAGTCATCTTATATTTTTGAATAAAATATTTAAAGACCTTGCATTTTCTAGAAGGATGAAGGAAAGAAATATTCAAAAGTAGGAAAATATGAATGGTAGTTGAATCTCAAAGATGATTAGAATGTTTAAGCCAAATATTTTGGAGCACTTCTTTGCCACAGACTCCATCTCAAACACTTTTGGGGAAATCACCATAACATCTTGTCTCACCTGGAGAGCTCCCAACAACACCCCAGGAAAAGCTAGGAATTTTCCTTTTTCAGATAAGAACTGGGGGACTTGCCTGGTGGTACAGTGGACAAGAATCTGCCTGCCGATGCAAGCGACAGAGGTCCGATCCCGTCCGGGAAGGTTCCACGTGCCAGGGAGCATCTAAAGCCCGTGTGGCACAACCACTGAGCCCTTAGGCCGCAACGGCCGCAGCCCACATGCCCAGAGCCCGCGCTCCGCAGCCAGAGAAGGCGCTGCAGGAGAAGCCCATGTGCCACAACTATGAGGAGCCCTGCTCGCCGCAGCTGGAGGAAGCCCACGTGCAGCGGTGAAGACCCCCGCGCAGTCAACATAAACAATTTATAAAAAGAAGGACTGGAGCATGGAGACCTTGGATAACCCACATCCACAGGGAGGGAGCCAGGTACCAACCTTGAGCTTCTGACAGATCCCACGGCCATGCTCATTCCCAAACACCATGCGCCCTCCCCGGTCTATCAGGCACTTGATCTGGGATGGTGGTACTCGCGGTTTAGTCACTAAGTCGTGTCTGACTCTTTTGTGACCCCATAGACTGTAGCCTGCCAGGCTCCTCTGTCCGTGGGATTTCCCAGGCAAGAATACTGGAGTGGGTTGCCATTTCCTTCTCCAGATCCTGTGATGGGTCCCCCCACAAAAAGGCTCACAGGCTCATCCTCCTCCCATCCTTAGCGCAAAGCCTAAGGCTCAGGCATTGTTTCCCCCAGAACAACAATGGAATCTTTGTCTTAGGAGAACCTAGAAACCCCATGCTTCTAGGGAGCCTTCAGATTCCAGGATTCCATCACGCCTCACTGCTTTACTGCCATCACTCCGGTCCACCACCACCTTCAACCTGAATTACCACAATGACTTCCTGCAGGTCCCCACCCTGCACCCTGCCTTTTCCTCCCCTCAGTCTAATATCTTAGCCAGACAGACTCTTTTAAAACCTAAGGCTGATTATGGCACCACAATGCTCAAAGCTCTCCAGGTTAGCCATCAAATCAAAACCACAGTGAAATACCGCTTTACACCCTCTAGGACGGCTATAAAGCAAAAGGAAAAAAAAGCAGACAATAATACATGTCGGTCAGGATGTGGAGACATTGGAGCCCTCATACACTGCTCGTGGGAACGTAAAATGGTGCAACCACTTGGGAAGACAATCTGGCAGTTCCTCAAGAAGTTAAACATAAGACACGGCAACTTCCCTCCTAAGGGAGAAATATTGATGAAACATATTTCTACAGCATAACTTGCTCATGAATGTTCCTAACAACCTTATCCAAAATGTCTAAAAAGTAGAAACAACACAAATGATCATCCACTGACAAATGGGCAAATAAAAAGTGGTCTATACAGACAATGGAATATTATTCAGTAATAAAAACAATGAGGTGTGCATGCAGACTGCCACATTGATGGACCTTAACAACATGATAAGCCAAAGAAGCTAGCCACACAGGAGCACATATTATGGCTCCACTTATATGAGATGTACAGCATAGACAAATCCCTAAATAAAGTAGATTAGTGGACGTCTAGTGCAAGGAGGGCTAGGGGGATGAGGAATGACCATTGGCGACTGTGGGATTTCTTGTTGAGGAGATGAACCTGATCTAAAATCGATTAGAATAATTTCACAACTCTATGACATACTAAATTGTATGGAATGTGAAATATATCTCAATAAAGCTGCTATTTTTTATAACTCTCCAGGACCAAACAGAGAACCTGGCACATAGTAGGTGTTTAATAAATATTATTTAAATGAATGCATGAATGGGAGGTTTTCATTTGTAAATCAAATTAACATCATGGGGTGAGCAAGCAGAAATCAGAAAAGAAACAGGTTTTGTCTCAATAAATCATTCCTTGGGAGGCCGTCACTGAAGGTCACTCCCCTTGGTCCAGTCTCCTCCAGCATTGTCCCTTTCATGTCACATGAATTACCTGCTCTCCATGAGGACAGAGGCCATAGTTGCATCCTCACGACGCCCCCTACACCCCCACACCAGCCACCGGCACAGATCCTGGTGCTCAGTCTGTGAACACCCGTGAACTTAGTGCTTGTATATGAAATAAGTCAATATTTATGTACACCTGCTTCATGTCAGGCAGTAAGTAGTAGATGCTATGGAGACTATAAAAAGGCTAACAGTTCTGAACTGACTTGTTATCATTAGCACATATTACTTTTGTAATGCAAAAATAGTGTTTAAAAGCTTTTTAAAGTTCTAAATCCTGGTGTCTTTTGCATATTTGGAAGAAAAAAAGTGATAACTAATTCAGAGGGTTTGCCACTGATACCTGATCACCACAGGTATGAACACAAATAATTTGGATATGAGCCATGATAATCAGGCCAAGTGGCAGAATGGAGGGTATTGAATATGAGTGCACTTCCTGGTCTGATTCTTGGCTCAGCCACAAATCACATGTGTGAGTTCAGGTGGGCTCCTGGGTTACTCACAGCCTCAGTTTCCTCATCTGTAACTCAGGGATCTTGACACTATGCCTACTTCACAGGCCTGTTTTGAGGATAAAACAAGATAACCAACTTGTTATCAACACTCTGCTAATTATCAGTTGCAATAGCAGCAGCAGCATAAAGAGGAAGAGACAGTCTTAGAGAGACCTGGGAAGGAGGTAACCCTTCATCTAGGGCTTCAGGGAGGTTTGATTGGCGCTATGGTCTAGGAGTCAGACAGCCCAGAGTTCTAACCCTGGAGTGACCACTCATCAGCTTGGGGAACTGGGGCAACTTACTTCTCAGCAGACTCATTTTCTTTGACTTTTAAGTGAGAAAATTAAAAATCCCTACTTTTGGAGTTGTGACAAGAATTCAATGGAAAACTGGTATGTTTTATGTCTTCACATGGTGAGCCTCCCATCAGTTGTGGCTGTTACTCAAACCCTGATTCTTAAGAGAGAACTGTGCCAAGCACTTTCCAAAACAGATGAAAAAATAAGGTGCAAAGCAACCTCCTAACCAGAGAAAGACACACACCTCACCATGCCCGTGAAAAAAACATTATTTTGCTTCCTAATAATAGTTCACTGTGATCACATCCCACAACTATCTTCTAACGGTTATCACAGTTACTGGAGCCAAAGGTTTCCTTTCTGGAGCTGGTTGAAAATACCTTATAGAGAGCATTAGAAAGCTTCTCTAGCAGTTGACAATCCCTGTGTTTCCCTACAATGGACTGTCAGAAACTCCCCCATAACATCGCTCATTAAGCAAATTGTAGTCTCCCATAAGAATGGTATCAAAGTTGGGAACAGTGTTCCTCTGTGTCTCCTCTCCACAGGGCACTAAAGATGTGTTGTTCCAGAAGGACAGAAATCAGGCTCAGTACATCAGGACCCTGCCTTTGACCTCATCTTAGTTGAAGGGTTTGGGTCCCCACTTGACCAGCTTCTCATCTTTCCCATTACATATTTCCATATTAACTAGATTATGAACTCCTCAGTTATTTCCATGATTCTCCAGTAGTGTGCATAAGAGATCCAAAAAGCTTGTGAAAACACAGATTGCTGGGCATCACCCCACAACCTCTTACTCAGTAGATCCAGCATCAGTTCAGTTCAGTCACTCAGTCATGTCCGACTCTTTGCGACCCCGTGGACTGCAGCACGCCAGGCCTCCCTGTCTATCACCAATTCCCGGAGCTTACTCAAACTCATGTCCACTGAATCAGAGATGCCATCTAACCATCTCATCTTCTGTCGTCCCCTTTTTCTCCCGCCTTCAATTTTTCCCAGCATCGGGGTCTTTTCCAATGAGTCGGTTCTGTGCATGGGGCACTAGAATTCACATTTCCATCAATTTCCAGGTGAAGTTATGCTGCTGGACTGGGAACATACTCAGAGAACCAGTTACCTATCCTAACACACAGCTACTTGGGAAAAAAAATTAAAGCTGCTTTTCTTTTTAAAAGAATGCTAACAGTAGTAGAGCCTTTCAGATTAAGTTCAATGTGCAGAGCTTGGGACATTTCTAAAGCTTGGACATTTCTCTCCAATACCTTTGGAGAGGCATTGAGTCAAGAGCTGATCGGTTGCAGCTGCTCTGATGAAATATCCTATAATCAGTGGCTGCTGGTCTCCGCAGACCTCTGTTAACACAAAGGGTTCCCAGGCCAGCTGCCTGCTCCGGGCTTCCTGGAGCGAAGCTGCAGCTGGTCCCACTTCCCTCTACACAGAGGACCCACGGGTGTGATGAGGACCCGAGCCCAGCCTCCAGGGTGGACTTCCTCCCCACTTCCTCCCATCTCCTGATGTCAGGAATCAGTCAACACTGACTTGAGGGCAACTGGTGGAGTTTTGGTTGCCATGGTAACTGATCTTCTAGCCACAGAGTAGTAGAGGAACCCTAGTGTGTGATTCGAAGGATGGGCTGCACTATTCCCATTTCCCCAAACGGTAACAATTTTCACCACTAGAAACACCTTCTTTTGGATTAAGCGCCTTTCCATTCAAAATCCCATCTGACCATACAAACAGTCCTCAAGAAGAGTAGGGATTCTTCTATCAAATCGAGCCTGGTACTAGCCTCAGAGGAGAGATTGCCAGACCTCATCCAAAAAGGCTGAGAGCAGCAACTGTGCCTCCCGTACAATTGTACTGAAGTCTTGCATGAGGTACTCGCTGAGGGTGGAGAGGGGAGTGACTGTGATCACAACAAACTGAGGCTGGGATCAGTAGCTCTCAGTTGCTCAGTCGTGTCTGACTCTTTGCGACCTCATGGACTGTAGCCCCTTCAGGCTTCTCTGTCCATCGACTTATTTACCATCTGAGCCACTAGGGAAGCGCCCCCTGCAGATAGAGATGTTTTTAAAATTTTATGACCAAAAGCTGAGCTCTAGGGATGATCGGCAAACACCTTACCAGTCTGCCTGTCATGAAACTATGGAGGAATGAAGAAATAACCTTTGTGATTACAATCCTTCGTAACAGAACAATTTGTCTAAGTTTCAGGACAAATGCACCTTCATGGCTTGTATTTTATTTCTTTTGCTACCATCTATTTTAAGATCTTGAGTCAGGTTTTACATAAAAGAACTAGAGCCAGGATGTTTGGGAAGTTAACAGATGATATTTAGCAAACATTTTGACGGGTCATAAAGAAACATCTGCAGCGAGCCTGGGAGTAGGAGCCTGTGATGGGGGAAGGAGGCCCCTTTCCAGCAGCTGCGTTAGGTTACAGGGTTGAGCTGAGCTGCGTTCAGAGCTGATGACCATGCAATTCAATGAGTCCCCAGCAGGGGGCACCCTTTTGCAGTAAACTCGGTCTTTTTTTTATAGCTTTGGCTCCCCAGCATCAGACCTTACAGATAATTGGCATTTTGATTTCTCTAACCCTCTGCTTCTGCCTCCAAGGCAGACACTCCCCTCTAGGAAGCTTCCTCCCAGAGCTTATGAAAGTGGACATTTTGATAGGAGATGGATCTTGTGCTGAGGTCTAAAAGCAAAATCTGAAGACGAAAGACAGTCAGTGAAATTAAATAGATTATGAGGAAAATTAAATATATACTTACAAAAGTTTAAAGAAGGTCTCACCTGATTTTCCTGACTGACTCAAAGAGCACGAGGAATTCCTAGACTGTCTCATGAAGGTCTGAGTTAGTAATACACTGGAGTATCAGTATAAAACTGGCCTCCTGGTATTTCATTTCTCAAGGGTCAACTGTGTTACTTGACAGACAGCCTATGCCTGTCTGCTCACCCATGTTCTCCCAGCAGTGACAGTCACAATAAACAATCCACTCATTAGCTAACACAATCAACCCTGTTTTAGACAATCCCAAGATGTCTTGGATGCAAATAATTCAGAAGTAGACCTCAGTGTCCTTCTCTCAAAACCAGGCTCCAGTATTGCCAGCCATTACAGTTTAAACATTTTGAATAACCTATTTCTTTGTCGTTTGAATAAAATTAGTCCATTTAGTTCATTACACTCACACTTCACAGTTCTGTAGACACATTTGGGCAATATTCTCATTTTAAACTTGTTATGGATTTTGTAATTTGATAAGTGCTTTTTCATTTCTCCTTTAAAGATTTTCTTGCTGGAGTTATTGTCTAGCAAGATTTCACTGTTCACATTGACACTCCTCTCAGTCACATTTAAAAAGCCAATTCATTCTAGAAGTTGTAAGTCATAAGCAGTAGCTGAGGTAGATGCCTAAGACAGAGGGGTAAACCAAGGCACTGTGAAGTTAATAACTTGCCAGAATACACCTACTGGCAAGTAGCCCAATCTGGATTCGGGCCAAGAGGTATGCAGCTCAAGTCCAAGTACTTAACCCCCATGCTGTATAATCTGTTAATAAGGAAGAGTCCTTGGTTGTATACAAACTCAGCTAGTAAATGGCTCCTTTAACTAAATGTGATGATTTATATAAGATATCCAGTTCCTAGCCCTAGTTTATAACAGATGCTCAATAAAAATTGGGGGTGGAGGTGGAGGAGATATGTATGCCTGTATATTGATCCTCAGATTTCATAGGGTGAAGTAGTTGAAAGGGCTAGATTAAACAGAACTAGAATAGCTCCGGCTCTTTCAATCACTGTCTGGGCAGACTTACACAACCAACTTAATCACACCAAATTCAGTTTCCCCACCTGTGGATAACACTCAAGTCTACCTCCTAGAGTTGCAGCCAGGATAAATGAAAGAAAGCATGTGAGAACTTAGGAAAGTGCCTAGCACGGGAGAAAAGGTTGCCATTTTTCCTTTCAGTTTCATTTAGATTCAGTTTTATTTAAAGATTTAATCAGTCTATAGTTTTATATAAGGGCAAATATTTACCCAAATGTAAATAAGGCCGATCAAGGAGCAAGTTCAAGTCTTTCTGGAGAGAAACAGAAGCACTTGGCCATCAGTATTGACTGTGGGTTTTGAAAGGAGATGAGATGAAGGGCACTATTAGAAATCAGCTATGGACTGAAATGTGGCATGGTTTACTGAGCTTCAAGTTCAATACTCCTCTGTAGCCAATACTCTTTAATGTGTGCAAGAGAAAGCTGGAGACTGCACTTGACAGGCCCAGAGGATAAAGAAAGCAGAGAAAAGCCCAGACGAGCCATGCTGAGCAGCACAGAGAGGAGAGGTCTCTTCCCTCCTGCCCTCTCCTGGGCCCAGCTCATCCTCTCACGGCTCCTCACTTCATTCCCACTTCCCCTGACCCAACTCTTCCCCACCACCCCCCTGGAGCAGCTGTTGGCTGGTGAAAGAGCATTTGAGCTGCCTTTGCTGCCTAGGGGCTGTGACAGGAGCTGGATGGCCTCAGTGAGGGACCAGGGGTGGGGGACCAGGGGTGATGAAGGTCCGAGGTGTAGAAAGAGATTTCCCTCAAACCACCATAGATGCATAAGGGCCATGGGCATCTTTGCTGAATGGTCATCTTTGCTATAAAAAAAGGAAAATAATATTCAGTCCTAAATGCTTGTATTTGAGACCACTGTGTGACTCATGATTGGTGATTCAATATCAGTCTGGGGCAGTATTTTTCCAGTGGTCACATGCTTTGCTGGGAAGTAGCTCTTGCACGATATCTTCCTGAGAATCTCATAAGCAACTTTTAAGATGACATTTTAATGTTGCTATTTCTTCTCTATCCCTCGACATTTTCCTTCTCACCCAAAACTGATGACAATCACGTAAGTCCAAAATACATGAAGAAAAAGAAAGAGTGCAAGAGATCCAGGGTGCCGGTAGGAGTTAGATATAGTGAAAAACAACAGAATCCCCTAATAACCCATACCCAGCCCTAGAGACTCTGCTGTGTGATAGGTATCCCCACATTTGTGCATCCCAGGGGCCCCCAAAGGACAGTTGGGGAACTTTTACTGAAAACAGTAGGAAATAAATTCCAAAGAGATTTCACGATATAATTTATTTGTTCATTCACGTTATTTTGAGCTCTCATTACGTGCCCAACACCAGAAACTACAGAGAGGAAAGAGGCACACTTCTTGCCTTCAAGGAACTCATGGTCTGGTCAAGGGGGAAAGCCATGAAATCCAGCCTTCCACGGGGTGATGAGCCCAATAATGGAAACACAGTAGAGGCTCTGGGTACCAGAGGGGAGCTTAGAGAGGGGAACATAACTTAGCTGAGTTGTCCAAAAGGAAGGCTTTGCAAGGCATCTGACCCTTAAATCTAGGGAGCTCGAGTAGGAAGCGGGGGCAGAGGGGTGACGCTAGGCATCAGGAACCCAACCAAAGCATGAATTATATGCGGCAGTTGGAAACTGCAAGAAGCAGAGCTTACTTGTGGAAAAACCATGAGAGGCAGATAGGCAAGAGCAGGGGTGTGGAGAGTCCTGTGGGCCAGGTTGATGAGTTGTATCCTCCAGGGAGAAGGAAACTGCTAAGGTATAAATCTGAGACTAAGCTAAGTCAGAGTTGAATCTTAGAAAAATCATTCTGGTAGGAGTAGAGGCAGTCACTGTCAAGGGTTGGTCCACGGAAGCACCATAACCTGGACTCATTTCACATGTTCTTTCCAAAAATGAGTGTTCACTTCACATTAAGCAGAAGTTCTGACAGTCCAAGCTGGGAGGAGCCTACAGTTCTAACCCTGACCCTCCCATCTATGATGCATTCACTAAGCAGGGCAACAAATTATCTGCAGCTCCACCCACTAAGAACTGGAGTCCTTTTCCCATGACTTCTGATTCACTTTGACCCACAGAATGTGGCAGAAGTGATGTAGTGAGATGTCAAGCCCAGGCCTCAAGAGATCTTGCAGCTTCCACTTGCACCCTGTGGGGTGACCATTCTTGCCATTTATGGAAGTCCAGACTAGCCTCCTTGACACTCAGAGACCCAAGTGGAGAGAGAAGCCCAGATATCAAGCCATTCCCACAACTCCCTCACTTATGAATGTGACCATCCCCAGCCAGTCAGCCTTCAACTAACCAACTGTAGCCACGCAGATGGCCCCAGGTAAGACATGCAGAGGAACCATCCAGCTGAACCCAGTGCAAATTACAAAACCAAATTCACAGCTGTTGTTTTACACTACCATGTTAGTTACACAGCAACAGAGAACTGGGCCTCCACTGTACCGTCATTCCTGAACACCGGCATTGCCACAACTGTCTGTCCAGAGCTTGACTGAATTAATACTGTCTGGAGGGTAAATATACTCCATATACATTGTAGAGAAAGGGTTTCTGCTGGGATTGTCTGAGTAGCCTCCCCTCCAGAGTGCCAATTAGTGCGCTTGACTTTCTCTAACTTATATCTAACTATAAATGCACTGCCCTGATTGATGGAACATCAATATTCATTAATAATTCATGGTCAGACTTTTTCACATGTAATCACAACTTCAGAGCAATGCTCCTATAGATAGCTGGTTATGAAAAGCAACTTTTCCTTCAAATTCTGACTTAAAAAACAAAAACAGTTATCTTAGTCCCTAAAAACAGAATTTTGGGAAAGGGTGTGAAAAAGTCAAAATTGGTCAGAGATGACATTTTTCTCCTCAGGGCAGGATACCCCTTCTGCAGAATGCAGCTGGCATGTGAACAGCCCCCAGCATGGGGACAGGCAAGGAGAAGATGGAATGACTGGGATTCACGGCACCCGGATTCCATATGGTGGGGTGGGGGAGCGGCACAGGAGTGAGCACTTGAAACCATATTGCTGTTATGAAATTCATGGCATCTAGATTCCTTCATGTACATCAAAAGGGAAAGAGCCTTGTTGCCACACACTTGAACTTATGTTGAACCTGCAGGACTACCAGGCCTCATCTTTGTTCCATAAATCTAAAGTTACATTTCTATCTCTCAGCTGTCACCACATCATACCAAAACAGCTAGACAGACTTTTACCAAATTTAGAGGATATATTTGGGATGTCCGGATTTGGGGGAAAAGTAGGCCCTGGGATTTGCAAGCATGAAAGTTACTTCGGGAGGCCCCCAGTGACTTGGGGAGGCTCATTTTAGCTGCAGAGAAAATCAAGACATGAAAGATGCTCATAACCACAGATCGGAGGCAGGGTGAGCAATCAAAATGCTTGAGCCAGAAAAAAAAGAAACCGTTTCAAATGCGAGCCTAAACGCAGACTCATCGAGGGCTTCCACTGCAGGCATCCACTTCTCAAGAAGCTCCGTTCATAATGTTCTCCAGGGTGAGGAGCTGCATGGATTTATCCTTTTAGCAAAGGCCTCAATCAAGATCATTCCTAGCAACACAGGGGAGGCCAACAAGTGTCCTCAGCACAGCCAGGCAGTGTCCTGAGGAGGCAGAGTCAAAGCTGAGTTCAGACCTGTGAGATGATGTCTTGGGTTCTTTGAGGTAAGACTTTCCACCACAGTAGGGTAGTTCAGGCTTTCCCTCTGACCAAGCACAGGTTGTTCCATGCAAACAGTTCTGTCAGAAACCTGCTGGGAACCCTCCAAAATTCACTTGCATGTTTCCATTGCAGTATTGTCTGTATATTTGCACATACGCTCACAGAGGCGTTTAATAAACAGTAGTTGCATGAGAGAAGGAAGGGAGGGAAGAATGTTGTCTGAGGAGATGTGAGAGGTGGAAAAGTGAAATGAAGCATCGAACAGACCCTTTGCAGGAAGTCAACCTTGTTAGCCCGGCTTTCGATTGAATGGCGTGTTTAGTTTCATTACCCAATAGAATGGTGAAAATTTTCAAACTATGTTTAAAAGATCTAAAACAAAACCGTGGCTTCAAAAGGCCAAGAATATGCTGCTTCTGTAATACTTTTCCTAAGAACTGTTTACCTCATGTTTAATATTGGCACTACCACTGTTCCTACAATGAATTGACAAAACAGTTCAATACACCTCATTTAGAACCATTATGGGGCATTTCATCAAAGATCTGGTTATGAATGTCTCCAAAGAAAGGATCAATGAGGTTTTTATTATGGTTGGGACGGATTTCTTTAGGAAAAAAAAAAAAAAAAACACATAAATCCTTATAAAATGAAGGTGATGGGAATAAAGCATGACCTGGGCAAAGGACATGTTCTGTTTGATTCCACTGAAGGTAAACATAATTTTTATTTTTACCATAATCTAGTCCCCCATATATTATCCATGTAATTGTTTTTGTTTCAAAACCTACTTGGTGGCAGTTTTACAAGCAGCATGGATAGACTATTCCCAGGAGTTTGTGCCTGGGGACTGCCTTAAAGAGAAAACTGCTTTATAATTAGCATGTTTGGTGTATTAGCAGCAAAGCGCTGCTTGGAGGGCAAACAAGCCTGCAGTTCACCAAACCCCTCACTCTCAGAAGAGCCAGGCTCTGGTGGCGCCCACATCCCTACGACCGGGTCGAGGTTCTCTAACACTGTAGTCTTAAAGAGCCTGTGAAACATCATACATCATTTATTTGTGTATCTTCTCTATGCAAAACATATTCATTCAGCCTTGCTGCTGCTGCTAAGTCGCTTCAGTCGTGTCCGACTCTGTGCGACCCCATAGACGGCAGCCCACTGGGCTCCGCCATTGTCTGGCTGGTGTAAGTCAAGAACAGATGGTGGGGAATGAGACTAGGGCAGCTCAGGGTGAGGAAGGGCTGACGAGTGTCTCAGGCAGTGATGGAGGGCTCCCCACTAGAGCCTCAGCCTGGCTCCGCCAACCTACAGCCTCTCAGGATAGGGAATCTGATTGGCCCGGCAGGATCTAGAATCTCTACCCTTGAACCAATCAGATATGGTCAGGAACTGGGGAGGAAACCACCATGAGCTGAGCGGCCCCCTTTCCTTATGTCTACTACACTGCAGACTTATGCCTTGTAATTATCTGTCAAGTGACTTTGGTTTTATTATATCCGCCAGTGGTAAGTGCTTATTTTTCAGAATATACTCAACAATAATAACACCTGGTATCTGTGCTGAGTTTTATAGTTTTTAAACACTTTGCATACATTATTATTATTATTACCACATTATTCAGTTCAGTTCAGTTCAGTCGCTCAGTCGTGTTCGACTCTTTGCGACCCCATGAATTGCAGCACGCCAGGCCTCCCTGTCCATCACCAACTCCCGGAGTTCACTCAAACTCATTATTATTAATGGTAAAAAGCTGTCATTTTAACACTTACAAACGTTCTGATGGTAAATTTCCACTTAAGGTGTGCTAACCATGTGTGAGGCTGGTGCTAAGCACTTGGCACAGATTACCTCTAATCTTCACTGAGAACTAGCAGGTATGTATTCTTATCAAGTTTGTCAGATCATTTCTGGAATAAGACAGGTATAAACAAAATAAAATAATAAATACAAAACCAAGGTGATATCTCACATATGGACATATCTGACCCTCCCAAAACCATGATGAACTCATAATTATTCACACTGCACAGACACCCAAGGCCCAGAGAGTGTCTGCCCTGTACCTCTAAACCTATAAATGGTAGAATTTGGTTCTCCTAACTGCCTGCCCCCGTGCTCTTTACAATATTGGGCCAATAGAACTTGAATGAATTTATTGATAGCACTGCTTCTAGAACTTTGTCTATCCTAGACAAACTCAGATAAAGTACATAGGATCAGGAGTAATTAGAGGGAAATCCTTGCTGAGTTGAGTTTGTTTTGTTTATTTTCTCTGACAGAGATGGAGGGTGAAATGCGTGAATGAAAGTGTAGTCAAAGCTGCTGTAATCAAGAGACTCAAAAGTTAAGTGATTTAGCTTCTCTTGCACCTGGAGTGAGCAAGCCAGGAAAGGCAGGGCAGTGCTACTATCCTTCACCTGTGGCATCTATTCATCACCATTCCCAGCCAGCGAGAAAGAGGAAAAGGGAAATTCAGGGCAAGCAGCTTTTGCTTTAAGACCCAGAATTCCTACATTCTCACTTCAATTTACCTTCTGGTTGGCCCAACTTTAGACACATGGTCATACTTACTGCAAGGGAAGATGAAAAATAGATTCTCTAACTGATGAGGCAAATGCCCACCTAAAATTTAGGGGAGTGCTGTTATTGGAAGAGGGGAGGGGAAAGCAGAAACCAGGGAGAAGTTAGCCATTTCAGACACAAGAAGTATTTTTACATCTTCTTTCTTTAAGCGATCAGAATTTGAAAAACATTACCCATAATCAAAGGCAGATCTAGGTTTTCTGGAGCCTGAAGCTTATACAAACTGAAAGGAAGTGATGTGCAGAGATCTTTCTCAATAAAAATAATACAAAAATATCTAACTTTTGGAAATATTACAAAAACATGTGATCTTAGGAACACACTGCTTGCCGCTCCCAGGGCCCTGCCCAGTCCTGGGTCTGTTCAGCTAAGAGGCCTAGAAGCCTAAGCCTCATTCAGTTCAGTTCTGTTCAGTCACTCAGTCGTGTCCAACTCTTTGTGACTCCATGAATCACAGCACGCCAGGCCTCCCTGCCCATTAGCGGCAGGGTAAACCAGTCGTGCCTGTAACAGTTGCATTCTCCAGTTCCTTGTCCCTGTAAACTCTGAACACATAAAAGCTATGACTTTGTGTCTGAAATAAATGACTGAGTCAATGATGGAGACAGTCAGTGTGGTTTTTATAGTAGCCAGTTCAGCCGGCCTGAAGCCTGGCAGCCCAGCTAGTGGGTGAGAGGCCTTTAGCGAGCTCTACTGATCAGTTAGCCTCTGGCAGCCATAAACAGACGTGGTGGAACAGTGACTCATAAAGCAAACGGTCATGTTTATTTGTTTGCTTGTTGTGTTGAGGCTGAAATGGAAGAGCTGGGTCCCATCTCTGAGCATCCTGACCAGCCCTGTGGCCTCGACAGCATTGAGCAGTATCCTCTGCCTGCCTCGGGCCCCAGACCCCAGCAGAGCTGGGTCCTGCTCAGGCTTCTTAATCCGAAAGGAAGATTCTGGGGGAATCTTATTAAAATGTGCTCTAACCTGCTTCATTTTATGGGCTTGAGCTCGAAGATAAATGAGCTATTGTTAAGATGGTCACTTAACCATTTGCCCAGAGGAAAACCACAAAGTATGACAAGTCCAGTTTTCCTAAAAGTGTACCATGAATGGGGAAGAGAAAGCTGGTTGGAGGTGTCCACTCCTCCTGGAAGGCCTGCTTCTCCACTGGATATTTCCAAATGAGCACAGTTCTCCTCAGCACAGCTTAAGAATTCATTCATTCACTCATCCATTCATTGAAGGAACATTTGCTTTCTACTTGCTCTATGCAGGTGGGCCTGAGGATGCAGGAATGGATAAGGGAAGGGTACTGACATCAACAGTGTACACACACACACACACACACACACACACACACACACACACACAGTGCAGAGTGAGAAGGGCTAGGCCCGCATTAGAGCCCATGGGAACACAAGTATAATCCTGAACTAGAAGGGAAGTGAAGGAACTCCACAGTGGAGGATGACAGGACATTAGCTATTAGTCAGCACGGAGAGTATTTCTCTCCTGGGCTCTCCAGGCTGGGGTGATCTCTCCCTTTTCAGAGTCCCAGGTACATAGGGCCCCAGGGACATCCCCCTGCACAGCACACAGCCTCAGCCTTCTCTCTCCCACTGGAATATAAACTGGAGGATGGTAGAGTGGAATTCAAAAGGCAAGACTCTGAAAAGGACACCGGTATTTATTAAGCATTCGTTTTAAGTTAGGCAGTTTATATAACTCTGTTTCCTTTAAATTGTGTTTTTAGAAACTTGATGAGGAAGATAATATTCCCATTTTGTAGATAAGAAAACTGAGGCTAAAAAAAAGAAAAAGTTTGTCTAGGTTCATACACCAAGATTTGAACCTCTGACTGCAAAACCAAGAGACTCTGTAGATACTAGACTTAATCATTTTTCTTTTACTTCACAATATATAGAACACTTGATTAGTATTTGTGAATAAGGGAATCTTTCTGCTGAAACATCAGCCTCATGAGGGCTTTCTCCTTGGACCTTGTTTAGATTAATGATAAAGAAACCTACCACAACCTGGTTTCCCCCATATAGACATCCGTCGGTTTGGGATAAACATGTAGAACACGAACTACTGTAGCAAGGGGCATTAAATAATGATTCCTTGGTACAACTTTGACCTTAGCCATATTTTAAAAAGAAGTTTGACAATTAAACACTCCAGAATGTCATGTCAACACATTGTCAATCCCAAGACTTCTGGTAAACCTGTACTCTGAACTTTCAGTTCTTAGAAACTAAAAAAGAAAAAAAAAAAAAAAAAGGGCCATGATTATTGGAAGTGTAGTTTTTTCCCCACATAAACTGATTTGTCCATTGACTGGCAGCTGGGTGATTTAGTTTGGCTACTGGTGGTCATACCAAAAGCAAATTTGCTTTTTACCAAATCCTATTATATACCTTATTGCTGGAGCATGGGAAAATATTATTCCTGTTTGGTGTTCTTAAAGGATATCTATCTTCCTTTCTAAGCAAAAGTAACTAGATATGATTTTTAGTTAGTATTAATATTCTTGTCACTAAGTTCCATTATGGAAATCATATACAATGGATTATTGAGAATAAAAGAAACCTGGGCTGTAACCCACGTGATGTCTAGTGTTCCCAGCACTGATGTTAGATTAGCACAACCACCCTCTCCTGGTTTACGATTTTGTGTCTGTGCACAAACAGCCAGCAGCCTGTCTTCTGATGCTCTTTCTAAACACTTATCTCAGCCAACTTTGCATTAAATATTTGAAATTACTTATTATAAGAGTCAAATTTTAGTGGCATCTCACTCATTTAGAAAATAAAAACACTTTGCACTATCTAAGAGGAATATTCAAGACCCTACAAATGATACAATAGAAAGCAAAAGTAAACTGATAGAAATTATTCTCAGAAAATAATAATAATATATATATATGGAGATGAGGGCCCCTACTAGTAGACCAGAAATAGCAGGGTGATTCAAAGCAGCCAGCTGGAAAGAGAGAACAGATACCTCAGTAATAATGTAGCAGGGAAAACCAAGTAATTATTTCCTATTAATTCATTTCAATATAAATAGAACATTTTAAATCTAACTAATATACTTCAGTCCTTGCTCAGATTTCATGAAGAGCAGAATCAGCCCTTTTTCCAGGCATGAACATTATTATTTACCTGCTTTAATGAACCCAGAATCACAAAGTTCATGTAGCTGTGCAAACCAACATTATAGCTGTGATCCTGGGGCCAAGGGAAGCAAAGTGACGTGCCCATGTTCACAGCCTTTGGAGAAGCCAGGATGACAAGCCAGTTCCTCTAGACCAAGGGTCCCAGCTTCAGCACTGTGAACATTCTAGACCAAGAATTCTTTGTTGTGGGGGCTTTGTTGTGTCTTGCTATCTATTGGACAGCCTATTATGTATGAATGAACTAACTCCAAACTCCGAACTGTCTCTGTTCTACGTTATTGTATCAATGAGTTTGCATTGTAGGATATTATCAGCATCTCTGATCTCTAGCCTTGATGCCGGCAGCAATGGTCTCCCCAGTTGTGACAACCAAAAATGTCTTCAGATTTTGCTAAATCTCTTCAGCCAACATCACTCCAGTGAAGATCCACTGCTCTAAACCTACCCTGATATGCCTAATTGATTCCTCAGCCCAAAACCAGTCCCAGATAGGCCCAAGCTCGCTTTGGGAGGGTCTGTTTCTCACAAGTCCATGTTTTTCTTGGGAGGAATTGTGGTATGATAGAAAGAACACGTAGGATTGAGTACTTGGCAAAATTTAGGTTTAAATCCTGGTTTTGCCACTCACTTGGACAACGTTCTTAATTTCTTTGCCCCTACCCTACCATTTCTTCAGTCATAAATGAGAGTGACAGTGCCTATATCCACAGCTAAGTATTAAACAAGCAGCCTGTGAAAACCACGACTAATTGCCTGGCACCCAAGAAAGTGCAGCAGCGTCAACTCCCTCCTACTTTGATCCCTCCCACTAATCATGGTACCAAAACCGATAGAAAAGAGGAAGCATTTACCAATATAGGTGCTACAGCACAGATCTTAAATACTCAGGGCTACAAAATTTAGTACCTTGAGAAATTCTGTAACCAAGCTTTGGCAGGAAATCTCAGGCCTCAGCAGAGAATGGAGTCTACCTGAATTCTAGCTGTTGGTGAAACTAAATCAAGAGAAGGGCATCCAGATAGCTAGGATCTAACTGGGGGCCCCAGGGCAGAAACATATATGCAGGTAAGATTCAGTCTTGAGTGAAAAGCTTAGTAAATGAGCTCTGAGTGACCTCATCAAGGATAGGAAGGAGATCAGGGGTCAAGGGATTTTCCCATATTATAGAGATCTTAGTTTTCCAGCGGAATCTTTCCAAAATGTAAAATTTCTTCCTTTTGGAAGCCTTGGCAGTGTTAAAAGTTCAAAATATGCTGAAAACATAAGTTCCAATTATCTCCCATGAAAAAATATCTGGTAAAACTTTACCACACATGGCAAGACAATATGCTTCTCAAAACAACTTTTCTGAACTAGAATTAACATTTAGTTAAAATTTACTATTCTAAAATTTTCATTTTGCCCAAGTTAAACTACTTCGTTAACTACCGAACAATGCTCATCTCTTTCTGAGCCTACTGTTTATGAATGAACTGATTCTAAGCTCCAAACCATCTTGATTATACTGAACTGACTGCAAACTCTGAACTATATTTTACTTCTCTTTATAATATCAATCAAAAACAGGTGAAAATGGAAAATAGGAATAAATCAAGGTAAACTTTTTTATTTTCAATCTCTTCTCTTTAAAATTTTAACATTCTATTTTTTTAAGTATAAATTTATTTATTTTAATTGGAGGTTAATTACTTTACAATATTGTATTGGTTTTGCCATACCAAATTCAGACTTAAATTGAAGAAAGTAGGGAAAACCGCTAGACCATTCAGGTATGACCTAAATCAAATCCCTTATGATTATACAGTGGAACTGAGAAATAGATTTAAGGGCCTAGATCTGATAGATAGAGTGCCTGATGAACTATGGAATGAGGTTCATGACATTGTACAGGAGACAGCGATCAAGACCATCCCCATGGAAAAGAAATGCAAAAAAGCAAAATGGCTGTCTGGGGAGGCCTTACAAATAGCTGTGACAGGAAGAGAGGCAAAAAACAACGGAGAAAAGGAAAGATATAAGCATCTGAATGCAGAGTTCCAAAGACTAGCAAGAAGAGATAAGAAAGCCTTCTTCAGCAATCAATGCAAAGAGATAGAGGAAAACAACAGAATGGGAAAGACTAGAGATCTCTTCAAGAAAATTAGAGATACCAAGGGAGCTACATGACCAACATGTCATGCAAAGATGGGCTTGATAAAGGACAGAAGTGGTCTGGACCTAACAGAAGCGGAAGATATTAAGAAGAGGTGGCAAGAATACACAGAAGAACTGTACAAAAAAGATCTTCACGACCCAGATAATCATGATGATGTGATCACTAATCTAGAGCCAGACATCTTGGAATGTGAAGTCAAGTGGGCCTTAGAAAGCATCACTACGAACAAAGCTAGTGGAGGTGATGGAATTCCAGTTGATCTTTTGAACTGTGGTGTTGGAGAAGACTCTTGAGAGTCCCTTGGACTGCAAGGAGATCCAACCAGTCCATTCTGAAGGAGATCAGCCCTGGGATTTCTTTGGAAAGAATGATGCTAAAGCTGAAGCTCCAGTACTTTGGCCACCTCATGCGAAGAGTTGACTCATTGGGAAAGACCCTGATGCTGGGAGGGATTGGGGGCAGGAGGAGAAGGGGTCGACCGAGGATGAGATGGCTGGATGGCATCACGGACTCGATGGACGTGACTCTGAGTGAACTCGGGAGTTGGTGATGGACAGGGAGGCCTGGTGTGCTGTGATTCATGGGGTCGCAAAGAATCAGACACGACTGAGCAACTGAACTGAACTGAACATGAATCCGCCAAAGGTATACACATGTTCCCCATCCTGAACCCCCCTCCCTCTTCCCTTCCCGTTCCATCCCTCTGGGTCATCTCAGTTAATATTCTATTTTAAGAGAATTAGAATTCTTTTGGGTTGAAGATATCTATGGCAGCTTTTTCTGTACTAGTGCCACCATCAGCCTTCCCAGGTGGCTCAGTGGTAAAGAATCCGCCTGCCAATGCAGGAGACAAAAGAGATGCGGGTTCGATCCCTGGGTCGGGAAGATCCTTTGGATGAGGAAATGGCAGCCCACTCCAGTATTCTTGCCTGACAATCCCATGGGCAGAGGAGCCTGGCAGGCTACTCTGTCACGTCGCAAAGAGTCAGACAGCACTGAGCCCACGTGCATCACCACTATCAGCAAAATACATCAGTAACAAAAGCCTGGAAACAACCTATATACCTGTTATGGGTTGAGTTGTATTTCCCTGAAAAGACACATTGAAGTCCTAACCCCTGGTACCTTGAAATATCACCTTATTTAGAAATAGGGTCTTTGCAGATGTAGTCAAGATGGGGCCTTAATCCAATATGACTGCTTTATTAAAAAGAAATGTTTGGAAGCACACACAGATGGGCATGAGGGAAGACTATGCACATAGACATAAGGAATATGCCACATGCAGAGGCAGGACCAAAATAAGCTCTACAAGCCAAGAAATGCCAGATTGCCAGCACACCACCAGAAGCGAGGAAGAAACAAGGAAGGACTCTCCCACAGGTTTCAGAGGGAGCACAGTCCAACTGACATCTAGAGTTTGGACTTCTAGCCTCCAGAACTGTGAGATAATACATTTCTTAAGCCACCCAGTTTGTGATATTTTGTTATGGCCACCCTAAGAAACTAACATAAAGCCTAACAAGAGAGGAATGTTTAATTTTATGTTAAAGACATTTATGCTACATCAAATCCAGGAAATAGTTTACGGCCGCGAAAAATGATGATTTAGAATGATTTAATGGGTCAATATTATAACGTAAGAAATAACTACTAAAAGTATTGAAAGAACATATTATAAATGGTTTATACTCTGAATGCATAACACATCTCTGTTACTGGGACAATGCAGTGCAAAGATTAAACCTGTGTGTTTATATATCCCACTTTAAATCACGTCTGCTTGCAACCTTTTACTTCTCGGGCTAACCCAATGGGGTGATTGTCCCAGGGAGGATACATTTCCAAGTAGCATGGGGCAGAAGGGTGTACTCAGAAAAAAAAAAAAGGCTGGGCATTAACTTCAAGCCTCAGAACCACCTTTTTATTTAATGAGACATTGATCTTGACAGCCAGACTTGGATGAAGGAGATGGGGTGTCTAAATGCTCTTATTAAAATGTCAAAAGTGTGGTCTTGCCAAATAGATCATAGTTTTATATGAGGAAGGTTCGCACCCCACAGGAAGAGGAGGGGAAGTTTGTTGGATGTGGAGGGGAAACTGAAGGGACAAGAGCTTTGGCCCTACCTCAGATGGGGGCTCTTGGGAGGGTTTGGCCCCTGCCAAACCAGAGGCTACTTCATCAGTAGACTCTGGAGTACTGCACAGGTTGTGGGAGAGAGCTTTCCCGAGTCATCCTGGAGTCCATGTGGCTTGACTAAGACCAGGAGTTCCCTTGTGTCCCTGAGGTCAGACACAGATGGTAGCAGCTGAGACCTACTCTGGGAGCCCACCAGGCAAAACACAAAACACAAGGACTGGCCACCGGGCCAGAGCCAGCAGGTGGCACAGATTCAAGGGGCCTGCAGCACCTGTAGTCAAGGCAAAGGACTCAAGTTCCCAGTGGAGACCTCGAGCCTCACCCACACAGACCAGAGGCTAATCTAGCCATGCGTCTCAACCTCAGCTACTTGCCAACACTCACTATGAGCTGGTCCCACCCAGGTGGTTGCCTTCACAGGAAGCCAACTAACCAACAGTTTTACAACAGGGACAGATAAGGATCCCAAGGGAATCTCTACAAGATTTCAGGACCCCCATCTCCTTCTACCTCCAGTCATATGCCCAGATCCCTCTGAAAGAAGGAGGGCTGGGGCAGGCCTGAGCAGAGTCTGTTTTATCTAAAGCATCTGAGCACCCAAAAAGACTGTTTAAATGATTGCACTAGACTAAATTTATCAGCTAGCAAAAATCTAGCTTTTAACTTTTTTTTTCCTGCTACCAGGACACAAATTGGGCATCCATGAGGAAGATCAAACTACCCTTATGCCCCCCAAGAAGCTACATATTTTGCATATCTGAGCATATTATGAGAAAATTTGTGACCCTACTATATAGCCATATAGACAAAGATTAAAAGGAAATATCCGACATGAAGTTTTTTTCAAATTTTTTACATTATTTTTAAAAGGAACATCTTGCCTAGTCCTTGTCTCTAAAGTAGGCTCTACAGCTGCTGCATAATTGCATATTTACAATAAGACTAAGTTTTTAAAGTAAACATCTTTCCAGCCAGGGCCTGGTTCCCATGTGCATGCGTGAATGCTAAGTTGCTTCAGTCGTGTCCGACTCTGCAATCCCATGGACTGTAGCCCACGAGGCTCCTCTGTCCATGGGATTCTCCAGGCAAGAACACTGGAGTGGGGTGCCATGCCCTCCTCCAGGGGATCTTCCTGACCCAGGGATCGAAACCCCGTCTCCTGATCGAAGCCCCGTCTCCTGCAGCTCCTGCAGACAGATTCTTTACCCCTGAGCCACCAGGGAAGCCCAGTTCCTATATAAATGTTTAATAAAGTTAAAGATGCAGAAAACCTCTCCTTTTTTTTTTTAGTCCTCAATTCATCCTGCTTTCTAGGATAACCAAGAGTAAAACTAGGAGACAGAAACAGAAATGGCTCAGAAAAGTCTTTACAACATCATTCATTCTGTTCATCAGCTGATAATCTGCAGATTTCGCGCATGAAAAACAGCCATTCTCAGCTCTGCAGCATCAAACATGCTCCAAAGAGCTGGTGGGGCAGCCACCACCCAGGTTCCCCTACATCTGTGACCACTTGTCCCTTCACGCACTTTCCAGAGCTCACATGGTATGTCTAAAAGCAATTCAAACTTATTGTGAAAGAACTGTCTGTTTCTGTTTATTCTCTTCTCTCTTATTCAAAAGGGAGGCCAGGCAGCCCTTGCATGTTGCCTGAGAACAGGATCAGCCCCATGCCTGGGAGTGCCCAGGAAGGGTGCGATGACAGGCAGCCCTCCTCCCTGGGTACATCTGTTCTACCTGTACCAGGAATCCTAAGATCAAGGATTCATTCCGCTGGTCTTCAGGATGCCTCTGCTCTCCAGAATTGCCTTTAAAAAGCGTCCAGCAGCTGGCAGAAGTAACACCTTTAATATCTGTCAGCTACCACTCATCCAAGACTGATCAACCAGATATGCGATCAAGCAGCAAAGCCCTGCAGGAGAGACGCTAGGGTGAGGACTGGAAGAAATACAGAATCATCCAGTTGGGGCTGATTATTTCACTCTCGGGAAGTAATTACAAGAACAACAGTCACCATTTTAAGTGATCTCTCTGTACTTAGTAGTTTACTACCAAATCTCATTTAATTTTCATAGCAATGCTTTGACGTAAATATTATCTCCAGTTTTCAGAAGGTTAAAATAATGCTCAGAGAGGTAAAGTAAGTTGCTCAAGGCCATGCGAGCTGTAGAACTGTGAGCTGGAGCAACCTCTATTCTGAGTGTGTGTGTGGTGGGAGGTGAGGGGGCAGGTTCATGGACACTACTGATAGAGGGTAATTTGAAAGTACTTTAAAAGCATTTAGCTAGAAGGTTTAGCTATGAAACAAAGTAATCTAATATTCCATCTGAATATTTGGATGGGAAGATATATCCATCTGAATGCAGAGTTCCAAAAAATAGCAAAGAGAAATAAGAAAGCCTTCCTAAGTGATCAATGCAAAGAAATAGAAGAAAATAATAGAATGGGAAAGACTAGAGACCTCTTCAAGAAAATTAGAGATACCAAGGGAACATTTCATGCAAGATGGGCACCATAAAGGATAGAAATGGTATGGACCTAACAGAAGAGGAAGATATTAAGAAGAGATGGCAAGAATACACAGAAGAACTATACAAAAAAGATCTTCATGACCCAGATAACCACAATGGTGTGTTCACTCGCCAGACATCCTGGAATGAGAAGTCAAGCAGGCCTTAGAAAGCATCACTATGAACAAAGCTAGTGGAGGTAGAATTCCAGGTGAGCTATCTCAAAGCCTAAATGATGATGCTGTTAAAATGCTGCACTCAATATGCCAGCAGATATGGAAAATCAGCAGCGGCCACAAGACTGGAAAAGGTCAGTTTTCATTCCAATCCCAAAGAAAGGCAATGCCAGAGAATTTTCAAACTACCACACAGTTGCACTCATCTCACACGCCAGCAAATTAATGCTTGAAATTCTTCAAGTTAGGTTTCAATATGTGAACCGTGAACTTCCAGATGTCCAAGCTGGATTTAGAAAAGGCAGAGGAACCAGAGATCAAATTGCCAACATCTGTTGGCTCATAGAAAAAACGAGAGTTCCAGAAAAACATCTACTTCTGTTTTATTGACTATGCCAAAGCCTTTGACTATGTGGATCACAATAAACTATGGAAAATTCTTCAAAAGATGGGAATACCAGGCCACCTTACCTGCCTCCTGAGAAATCCATATGCAGGTCAAGAAGCAACAGTTAGAACCGGACATGGAACAACAGACTGGTTCCAAATTGGGAAAGGAGTATGTCAAGACTGTATATTGTCACCCTGCCTATTTAACTTATATGCAGAGTACATCATGAGAAACGCTGGGCTGGATAAAGCACAAGCTGGAATCGCAATTTCCAGGAGAAATATCAATAACCTCAGATGACACCACCCTTAGGGCAGAAAGCAAAGAGGAACTAAAGAGCCTCTTGGTGAAGGTGAAAGAGAGAGTGAAAAAGTTGGCTTAAACCTCAACATTCAGAAAACTAAGATCATGGCATCCGGTCCCATCACTTCATGGCAAATAGATGGGGAAACAATAGAAACAGTGAGAGACTTTATTTTCTTGGGTTCCAAAAATCACTGTAGATAGTGACTGTAGCCATGAAATTAAAAGACACTTGCTCCTTGTAAGAAAAGCTATGACCAACCTAGACAGCATATTGAAAGTAGCGACATTACTTTGCCAACAAAGGTTCGCATAGCCAAAGCTATGGTTTTTCCACTAGTCATGTATGGATGTGAGAGTTGGACCACAAAGAAAAGTGAGTGCTGAAGAATTGATGCTTTTGAACTGTGGTGTTGAAGAAGACTCTTGAGAGTCCCTTGGACTGCAAGAAGATCCNGACAGCATATTGAAAGTAGCGACATTACTTTGCCAACAAAGGTTCGCATAGCCAAAGCTATGGTTTTTCCACTAGTCATGTATGGATGTGAGAGTTGGACCACAAAGAAAAGTGAGTGCTGAAGAATTGATGCTTTTGAATTGTGGTGTTGGAGAAGACTCTTGAGAGACTCTTGGACAGCAAGGAGACCAGTCAATCTTAAAGGAAATCAGTCCTGAATATTCACTGGAAGGACTGATGCTGAAGCTGAAGCTCCAATACTTTGGCCACCTGATGCAAAGAGCTGACTCATTAGAAAAGACCCTGATGCTGGGAAAGATTGGAGAAGAGGACAACAGGAGGAGAAGGGGACAACAAAGGATGAGATGGTTGGATGGCATCACTGACTCAATAGACAAGAGTTTGAGCAAGCTCCAGGAGCTAGTGATGGACAGGGAAGCCTGGCATGCTGTAGTCCATGGGGTCAAAATAGTCAGACATGACTGAGCAACTGAACTGAACTGAATCTAATATTCAACACTGGGGGATTAAATTTGAAACAGTATGCTATTTCCATAAATAAAATTGTTCTACAACCATAAGATGATGCACAAGGAAATGGAATGAACCTAAAGAGTTCCCAGTATGCTGCTAAGTTTGTTTGTTTATTTTAAGCATGTTTTCTGGTTACTATTGCTATATAGCAAGGTACCCAACTACTCCATTTGGTTTTTCTCAAAAATTGCAGGTCAGGAATTTGAGACAGGCTCAGGAGGGTAGTTCTCATCCTATTGAGTAACTGCAATGGGATGAAAGCTTTATCATCTGAGATTGATTATCCAAGATGGCTGCCAGCTGGGCAATGAGCCTGGACTGTTGGCTGGAAAGTCTGCCCATGGCCTCTTCATGTGGCTTGAGCTCCCTTGCAGCATGGGAACTTCAGGCAACTGAAGTTCTTGCATGATGGTTCAGGGCTCCAGCACAAGTGTTAGGAAGAACAAGGCAGCAGAAGCAGAATCTCCTCTTTTGACCTGGCCTTGGAAGCCATCTAGAGTCACTTCAGTCACATTTTGTTGATTATAAATGAGTCACAAGCCTGCTCAGGTGGGTTAACAATGAAAGGAGTATCAAAAAGTTTACAACCTTTTTTAAAACTGCATTTTATTAAAGTGTTTCTTATACAGTTGCATTTTTATTTTGACATGTAGCTAGGGGGAAAAAAGATTATAAGATAAAAAAATATTGAGAGTGATTTCCTCAGGAATTTAGGTGAGCTTTATTTTCATCTTTTTTTTACCTGAATTTTGACACAGAATCTCTATTAATGTGATCAGAGACAAATTGAAAGTATTTAATTTTTAAAGTTTGAAATGTACACCTTTATCTCTATATTCTTCACTAGTTAGGAAGTTTTTCCCACATATCCATCTTTTGAAACCACCACAGAGCAATCTATCATACATAAAACCCTCAGGTACACATAACATGTGAATTCATACTTGTTTTCTATCACTTTCATGTAATAAGTCTATTCAGTGTCTTAAACAACCAGGTTACCTGCCATGCCTGGCAATCCATAATGAGGCTGGGAACACAATCTGTGCAGGACACCATGGAGGAAATCATCATTGCCATGATTTTCTTATGCAACACCTTCAAAGAGGGTCAGTCACAAGAGCTTCAGCCACACTCTCCTGATAATGGGAAATTTGGGGCTAGCTTCAGCATTTTTTCTCATAGAAAGTAAAATGAGATCTCAGATCAATCAGTGACATCAGCTATTTAAAATGTTACTCTGGGAAGAAAAGAAAAAAAAAAGAGCAGCTCAATTAGCCAAGTCCATCAGAAATTATAAATATGTCCTTTGAATCACATGGATAGAGCATGATCGGGATGAGCCATTCATTTAGCCTACCTTCAATGCCAGGACCAACGGCTGCAGACAGAACGAACAGATGTCTTTCACTTAGTGACTGGAGGCATGTACTAGACCAAAATATTCACATAATCTCAGAGGTTAGACCATATTAATGACGCTCTCTTTTTCTTTCCTCCTCCCCTGAAAACTCTATTAAAAAACTAAGGTCACCAGCTGTTGCGTGCCATCAAAAACTAAAGAATTTATGGCAAGAGTCCTATTTAATTACAGCTCATGAAACTGATCCTATGGTATTGCAGACCTTATATATAAATATTATTTATATCCCCAACTTTCAGGAAAGCAAGGTCTATTTCACAACCTTGCCAAAGGTCAGGGAACTGCCCCTGATGTTAAACATAAAAGGTGTTGTATAACATAGCTACACAGATTACAGGCTGGTTTGCAGACGTGGTTTTCTTCTCCACACAGCTATAGCTCTCCTTCTCTGACAATGGAGAAAGGGCTCCATTCATGACACACCTTCTTACAGCCAAGAGTACCTGTCTGAAGAGTGTGTATTTAATTCAGAGGGCCACAGGGAGCTATTGAGGGCTTACCAAGAAGGGCATGACGTGATCTAAAGTATACCTTTGGGGGATTAAAGCTGAAATTAGTAAAATAAAAAAAAACAAAGCTACATAAATTTGAAAACTGGTTCTTCAAAAAGATGATTACAATAGGTAGAATCTTCCTATGCTTGATTAAGGAAAAAGAGCAAAATAGTAAAATTAGGAGTGTGAAAAAGAAAAGATATAAGTTCAAGTTCTTAAGGAGGCAAAAAGGGCTTTAATGAAATATTACATAAAACAGTGATACATTGAAAGTCTAAAAATAGGTGATTTTCTGAAAAATATGATATTTCCTAGTCAATTCAAGAAGTAGTAAATGTGAATAGACTATGTACACAGAGAGGTAATGACTGGCCCCATATTGGATGAATTCAAGAGATACTTTTGGATTGGAAACTGTGTAGGGAATAAGAGGTGTATATGTGCTCAATCATGTCCACCTCTTTGTGACCACATGGACCCACCAGGCTCCTCTGTCCATGGAATTCTCCACGCAAGAATACTGGAGTCGGTTGCCATCTTCTTCTCCAGGGGAGCTTCCCAACCCAGGGATGAAACTCACATTGACAGGTGGATTCTTTACCCGTGAGCCACCTGGGAAGCCCAAAAAGAAGTGGATGAAGGTAATTCATACTAACCTGGCCTAACTGAATGAAAAGACTGACTTCAGGCACAGAGAAGGCAGGAGAAGAAGCTGGATTTAGGGGAAAGACAAGGAATCACCTTCGAAACATCATAAGGTTAGCCAAATGACGATGCATATCCAAGTGACATAATACAGTAGTGACCAAGTGCGTATACTCACAGACTAATCAGTGTGCTGCACTAGTATGCGAGGAAAAAATAGGTTATATTTTTAATCTCACCATTTCTTAACTCTTAGATGTTTCATTTTATTATGTATAAAATATATTAGTACTCTTCCGAGATCAGACGAGATCGGACACGTTCAGGCTGCTATGGCCGGAGGCTATCAGTACTCTTGTACAAATATAGAGTGTATGCATAGCATGGTGTATACTAAAAAAAAAATTTTGGAATATGGATAAGCAGTCAAAAACATTTAAAGGGATATCCAGACGGTAGACTATTAGTCAGCAACAAAAAGACTAGAAAACAAACAGTCCCAATTAGAGCACATCAGAAGGCTGCTTTTCTTCAAGATGATGTCATTTATGCATATTGTGTTTGACCTATTGAAAAGAGATTTGTGCAATTTCAGGAAAGCTTGGGTTGAATTCAGTGATAAGTATATAGATTCAACAATAAATTTTAAGACAATTATAAACTTTAGGATACATAAAATATTGTATGAGACAGAAAAGTTATTAAAATTATATGGCTCAGTACATGAATAGCATTGACATAGTCATAATTATTTAAATACAATGCAAATGTTGACATAAATAAAATTAACATATAACCACATTGAGAGAGTAAGGACACAGGAAGGGTATGTATGTTACAGGAGGAAAGTAAAAGAGAGCTATCACTTCATTTCCCAAATGAGACGTCAATGTGCTAGATAGTGACACATGGAAAAATACAAATAGGTACTTTCTACATAAGTATGAAATAAGAAGGTAAATCCCAAGAAGAAGAAGGAAACATTATGCTTGACCTCAAAGAGAACAGAGACTCAAGGGAGAGAAAGATATACAAAACATACTTGTCATGAATACAGGACCCAGAGGACAGAGAAACAAACCCCACCCAAGGAAAGCCTTCACAGAGAAACGGGGGTAAATAACTGGGAAGTCCATTATCCATCCTTCTTTTCCTTTATGTAACAGAATCCATCTGTACCTATCTCCACTTTGGGTTGCAACTGAGCACAGAGTCACTAGAGATTTCATTTCCAGCTTCCCTTTCTGCTGATTATGACTATGTTACTAAATTCTGAAGGGGGCAGACGTGATATTTGCAACTTCTAAATTATAGCCTCAAAATAAGCTTATTCTCTGTTGCCTATTTTAGCCCTTCCTGAGGGCTGAAATGCAGATGTTAGTAGCCTGTTTAGACTCTATGGAGAAGGACAAAACCTTAAGGGATGATAGAGCAATAGAGTAGAAAATACCCAGGGCCCCACGTGACTGAAAGGAAGACTGCACCCTACCCCCAGCCTGTCCAGCAGTTCAGACTTTTATATGAAATAGAAATAAACCTTCCCCCCTTTTTAAGTCACTATTAAATGATCTCAGTTAAAAGATCCAAGCCAATATCCCAAGTATCGTAAGGAACCCTGTCTGGAAGAAGTTCACAGTCAGGCGCAACAGGGAGAGGCCAGGGGCCAGGAACAATGAATGGGGCTGGAGTGGGGAAGCCAAAGGAGGCAGAAAGGAAGCTGGACTCAATGATGGAAGCCATGCAAACGAGTTTTCACTTTATAATAAATTGGAAGCTATCAAAGTTTCCTTCACACCAATAGTGCAAACTGTCACTAAAATGATCTTGTGATTATCTGAAAATAACCTATAATCTAACTCATGCATTTTTAAAACCACATAGAAATAGGTTTCATGCAGACTGTACACAACAAATTGCATATAATAATTGCTGTCTCAAAGAATACTCTGGCTGAAACTAGTAGTTTTTCTATTATATCCAAAGGTCTTCTTCCATTCAAATTATTCCTTGAGAGTATTGGAAAATAAATGTTTTATTTCATGTATAATGTAGGCATTTCTAGTGATAAAATTATCTTCCCAGTATTAAAAAACTCATGAAAATGTTAATATTCTTCCTTTATTAAGCAATGTTTCTAAATAGTCTCTAATATTGAGTAAAGTTTAACTAAGACTAGTAAATTGATTAGAAAGCTATAAATATTTTAAAATGTGCTAGTGGAAAGATTAGCTGGATATCTGTTTGGAAAAAGAAATTAAATCCACTTTACATGTGATAAAAACAATATAAAAGTAAAGATAAAAAGATCACAATTCTCATTCCAATAGTAGTCAAAGGAACTTTATAGCAATTGAAAGACATTATTGACAAGGTAAATGAGATTTTGAACTGTGGTGTTGGAGAAGACTCTTGAGAGTCCCTTGGACTGCAAGGAGATCCAACCAGTCCATTCTGAAGGAGATCAGCCCTGGGATTTCTTTGGAGGGAATGATGCTGAAGCTGAAACTCCAGTACTTTGGCCACCTCATGCGAAGAGTTGACTCACTGGAAAAGACTTTGATGCTGGGAGGGATTGGGGGCAGGAGGAGAAGGGGACGACCGAGGATGAGATGGCTGGATGGCATCACGGACTCGATGGGCCTGAGTCTGAGTGAACTCCAGGAGATGTGATGAACAGGGAGGCCTGGCATGCTGTGATTCGTGGGGTCGCAAAGAGTTGGACACGACTGAGCGACTGAACTGAACTGAAAGGAAAAACGAAAAATGAATCTAAAGTAGGAAGAAGAGAAAAGAAGTTGCGAAGAGTTGACTCATTGGAAAAGACTCTGATGCTGGGAGGGATTGGGGGCAGGAGGAGAAGGGGACGACCGAGGATGAGATGGCTGGATGGCATCACTGACTCGATGGATGTGAGTCTGAGTGAACTCCGAGAGATGGTGATGAACAGGGAGGCCTGGCGTGCTGCGATTCATGGGGTCGCAAAGAGTCGGACACGACTGAGCGACTGAACTGAACTGAACTGAACTTTAAGGAATAAGATTATCTCTGGTTGGTGGCCCAGGTTATGAAAATATTAGTCACTCAGTCATGTCCGATTGTTTGCGACCTCATGGACTGTAGCCCACCAGGCTCCTCGTCCATAGAATTCTCCAGGCAAGAATACTGGAGTGGGTTGCCATTTCCTTCTCCAAGGTTATGAAAGGGTTCAAGGGCAAATAAAACTTGGGAGGCCTAGAGAATGATCAGTCCCGGCATTCCTAAAATAGGAAGATGAAGTTTGTTATGGAGGTCAGACTGTTTGTTACAGTTTGTTACCGTCTATAGAGTTACAATTTTATATGTGATCTATTATGTGTATAAAATTATATAAACTAATCCAGTTGTGTCTAATGAGCAAATAACTTGCTGTGACCTATGTAAGTAGTCTCCTGGCAGAATATCCATGAAAGACTTGAAGTGAAAAGAAGGCAGTTTGTATAATAGTATGTTTTACACTATAACTTAATTTTCAATGCAAAAAAGATATGCAAATATGATAACTGCATTGCGATGTACATAGAAAATTTTCTGGAAATACCCAAATTAAAATGTTAATTAGTAGTAGAGAGCCCTAGATAGTGGGAGCAGAACGGACTTTAATTTTTTACTTAATATCTTTGGCATAGTTTGAATTTTTAAAAATATTGATATTTTTACTTTGTAATTAAAAAAATAAATCCCTTACAGAAGCAAAAAATGCACCAACACTTAAAAGTCACAGTGCTTACAGTATTTGTTTCCTAAGTCAAGTAAGATGAAAAGGACCCTTTCTTTGTGTTGTTTAAACAAGGGTAGTTTTATTTTAGACATCAAGAGCATATTCCAGATGTTTTTGCCCCGAAAATCCCTCCCAGCATCCCATGAATTAAAAGCCCCGGTCAGGTCAAAGTTTCAGTGTGTCTTCACAGGGAGGCTCATTAGAATAGAGAGCACGGAGACAATGAAGGTCCTGAGGCCCCTGCGAGCCCACTTCACCCTAATTCACGCTTTCTGACCTCTAACCAATGCAGCAACTGGTTTCCCCTACTCCTTTCCCTGCATGCGTGGAGACCATGGAGACGAATCCAGATCAGAGACAATCCATCACCTCAAGAGGTACAGAATTTTAAGTAGAATGACCTTAGAAAATGTTTAATGCATCGAAAGACAACCAACCACTCTCCAGGTAGGGGAAACAGAAGTCTACAGACATAACTTGCTCAAGATCGCAGGGTTACTAAGTGAACACAGCAGGTCTCTTGAGCCCCAGGGTAGCGTCCTTTTTATTATGATGGAGAAAGGGTCTAAAGGTCCTATTGGTGCTGGACCAGGGGCTAGGACTTCATAAACAGAGTATATACTAGGATGTAGGTTTGACCAGGAGCGGAAGAGGGTCATCTTCCTGCCTTTATCACAGACCTTCAAACTGGACTGCAAGCACCAAAAAGTGACTCTGTTATTCATTTACTCTCATTACTAGTGTTCCATAAGATGCATATACACTTTCTCTACAAATCATCCATTAGTACAGAAGAGGGACGGTTTCCTGTTTGAAATGTGCTTTCTGGCCACATCATTCAGAGATGCTTTTAGTATATAACTAACACTAATGAAGGTCTCTTGTTAGAAGGTTTTCCACATTTTGGTCAGGCAATAGGAAACCTGGAGAAATGTAACTTAATGCAATGTGTACTACTATGATCTATCATATTGTTTTTTTTTTTTCCTCTATAGTGGGAGTTATAAATCAGTTTCTAAAGTTTAAGAGGTAACCAATGATTAGGTTCTGGAATTACTTAGAATCAATAAATCTAAGACTGATTTAACCAAATGGCCTTGCAAACCTGTCCAGAACCATAAAGGTATCCCTCACTCCTCTCCACTAAAAGAAAAAGAAAAACTCCCAAAGAACAGTCATGAGAGCATTCATGGCTCTTACATACATAAAAATCCGTATGTAAGATCTAAAATAATGGATAGGCTCTAAGAAATCTTTCTTGCTATTTATCAAGACAAGTTCTCTAAAACCTCTCCTAGAGGTGGTAATTTATTAATATTGATTTCTGGCTACAATAATCACAGAATAATAAAACTGTTGCCTGGATTCAACATCACATTTTTCCACTAATAGCAGAGAAGCTTTCCAACAAATTATTGTAAGTTCCTCAAATACATTAGAGATATGATTCCTTTATGTGTACCCTCATGTGTGCAGGAATACATCTTGGGATTAAGGAGATGAATACCCATGTGCATTGTAAGAAGCTAAATGAGGATACATAAGTAGCAGCCCCTGGCTAGACATGAATGCTACTCACGTTTATTATATTGCCACCTGCCCCCCTCCCAGACACTTCGTTACTAATGATTTTCCAACACAAAAGCTTTTTAAAACTTTGATCTTTTGTGAAAATTCAGTAGGATAATAAAAACCTTCCAGCTGAACAAACAGACTAGGGCAGAAAGATCATCTCCTTAGCATTTGCCACAGAAAGTATCATCTGCCCTGACTCCACCCTGGTGTTTCATTAAAGTGGTGTCGTTCAAAATATGCAAATGACAGTAATAATTTGAGCAAACAAATGAATTAGGTGAGCCTCTATAGGCAATTTACTTGGGGTAATTAAGAATGCTAAGTCAAACAAATTATTATTTTAAATGGCAAGTAAGCTTTAATTAAACTTGATTTCTATACTAAAATGAAACTACTAACCCAACAGAAGGTATCCTGTGTGAATTAAAAGGCAAAGTGCCAAGAAGAGAAAAAAACTAATGTACGCTTTGCTTTTTGATTCACCGGATTAGGACCAGGTATAACTGTATTCTCATTGGAATGATCTCACAGAAAAGTATTTCTGTGCATGAATTTAGTATTGATATAATGCATTTGGGGTGCCTCAAGCACTAATATATTTTAAATGGTAAGGATGCTAAGCAAAATTAGAACCAACCCAAACCTAAGGTAATTTCTCTCCAACTAGCATCTCAAATTTTTTCTACCATTAAGAAAGGGAAACCAGCAGACTGTAGCCCACACGGATTAAGAGTCCTTCCTAGGGGTTAGGGGAACATGGTGACCCATGGGAGAGCCTCCACAGCTATGCTAGCCACCAGCCAAACATACCTGTGTATGATGGAGCAAACCAATGGGCCCCAACTGATAAAGATGGAAATAAAGGTGCCCAGAGAGGGAGGAAAATCTCCAGAACTATCCTGAGGTGGGCAAGGCTAAAGCATGATCCTATTAAAGTAGACTATACTTGTGTATTTGCTCCTACAGAACAATATAATAATTACAGACTATTTTGAAAGCTTCAAGTCTTCTCTGAGACTAGACATAAGTACGTCACTTCTCTCTTGAATGCTTTGTCCCAGTACCTGTAATGGGACCCTGCTTAGACCCCAGCCACCAGCACTGGCAAGCAGAAAAGCCCTCACAGAACCACCTGTTTTCTTCTCCACATGGAGCACCTCTCCTGGTTTAGCCTCCTGGGTCTTCACTCCTCCAGCCCAGTGCTCCTCAGGAACACACAAGCTGAGTCCCGTCCTCTCCGCTCCTGGCTTTCTGGTCAGGCCGGGTGACCCAGGGCAAGCGTCAAGGAAGAAGCTAGAGTGGGAGTGGGTGGTGGCCGGACACAGCAGGGAGGGGCCTGGAGAGATCATTCTAAGCCACTGCCTCTGGCACCTGGATCCAGTCACCTGCCACCCAGGACCATTTTCACACGGTCTCGCTAAAGAGTCTGCCCTCAGGGGGACCCTAGGTATGCTATTCTAATACTCATGACCATGGGAAGGAGTAGGTGTCAAGCCTGTGTTCCAAGGAGCAGAGGGAACTCCAGGCTACTCCGCTTTCTCCTCTGGACTGTGCCTTCTCTCTGGAGAGGCAGCCATGAACTGACCTGAGGCCTCTCCTCCTGTCTGATCCCACCCCTGGCCAAAGCGGGATTCATTCATCCAGTAACCACCAGGCACGGTCGACACGGCTTCCCTGGTGGCACAGATGGTAAAGCGTCTGCCTGCAATGCGGGAGACCCGGGTTTGATCCCTGGGTCAGGAAGAACCCCTGGAGGATATGGCAACCCACTCCAGTATTCTTGCCTGAAAAATCCCATGGACAGAGGAGCCTGGTAGGCTACAGTCCATGGGGTTGCAAAGAGTCGGACACAACTGAGTGACTTCACTTTCTTTCTTTCACTGTCAACATGTCGGGCCCTACACTGTGCTCAGAGCATAGAGCAAGACATCGTCACTGTTCTCAAGCTGCCCATACTCCACAGACAGGCAAGAGACGCAAATAAGAATTACAAAATAGTGTGCTGGAAAGAGGATGGAAGGCTCGCATCTGAAGAGGAAGACAGTCAGCGGAGGGGACAGAGGGAACCGCCTGTGACCGAACCTCAGTCCCATTGGAACGTGTCCACCCCTGCAACCCACCAGAAGGGGAGCAGTGCCTGACATGAAAGAGCTTTGTCTCTCGAGTTAGAGCAGAAATTCCAAGAGCGCTGGGGGCTTGGTGTGCTGTGAGGGCTCAAGAAATGTTTGCTGAATAAATGAATGATCTAAGAACCTGGATGTGCCCCTGGGACATTTGGGGACAGAATCTTGGCTAGTGAGGATCTCAGAGGTCATCTGATAATCCACTCCTCTAGAATGTATAGATAAAAGACTTATTTTAAAATATCTGCACAGAGGAAGTGTGCTGGGCCCATGCAATGTTTGCAGGTGGAATGGATAGATATGATGTGGTAGATCCAGTCAATGAAATATTATTTGGCAATAAAAAAGAACTCCTGACACATACTACACCCTGGATGAATTTTAAAAGCTTCACTCTCAGGGAAAGTAGCCAGACACAGAGGCCACATGGTATATGGTACCCCTGATAAGAAACATCCAGAAAAGGCAATTTTAGAGAGCGAGAAAGTAGAGCGTGGTGCCTGGGGCTGGGGGTAGAATGAGATTAACTATAACTAGGTATGAAGGTTCTTACCAGAAGGATAAAATGTTCTAAAACTGGACTATGGTGACAGCTGTACCGCCCTGGACATAGACTAACTGAATTATATACTTGAAATGGGTGGATTTTATGATATATAAAATATACCTTAAAGTTGTTTAAAAGTTTTATAAGAGGAGTCATAAGTTATACATTTATACTCAAGCTGGTATGAAGGGAGCTGCTATATGTTTGCAAAAACAAAAAACCCCAGATTTGAGAGAACCCCCACCCCATCTGCTCATTCCCACCCTCAGGGCCTTCCATCCCCCTTCCTAAAAAGTCTGCTTGTAGACACAAAGCAGATTAGTGGTTCCAGGACTGGAGGGAGTGGGGATGGGAACTGACTACTTAATGGGAATGGTTTCCTTATGAGGTATTGAGTCAGTTCTGGAACTAGATAGTGGTGATGGTTGCAAAATATTAAAAATGTACTTAATGTCACTGAATTGCACCCTTCAAATGGTTAAAGTAGTAAATTTCATGTTATGTGTATTTTACCACATTTTTTTTTTAAATTTACTTTTTTTTTAAAAGGCCATGTTTGAGGAACATTTTCACATTTCCTTTCCATCTGCCAAATGCATTCCCCAGTAGCCCCAGAGGGGCCAGCTGCTGTCCCCAGCCGCCTCATGTCAGTATGTCTTAGTCCAGGTGACAGCATAGCTCTCAGCAATTTGTTTGCTGCATGGTCTCCTCATTTTTTCCCCTGGTTGGCAACCATCAGACATTAATTAAAAAAAAAACAAAAACTGCGTTTGGTTTGCATTTTAATCCTGCCCACTTGAAACTGGCTGGCATCATTCAAAACAACATACGAAGGGACGTTCCCAAGCTGTCAGACCATCTCATTAAGTGTTGCTCCCGAGGCTTCCTGACTCCCTGAAAGTGTAGGAGGCAGTGGCTCCTCCTGGCATGAATTTAATCATGCCGTATTATGCAATACCTGCTGCTCAGTCAAAAATTCTGCAGGTCCACAAGGTCTAGGGCTACCTGTTTCCACAGAACCCAAAAGCCAGCCTCCTGGAATCACTTCCATGCGGTTCCTATGGCAAATGTCCTAGGTCGCTGGGATCAATGATAATTCCTGGATTATTTCTTTCACCAATATCATTGGCCTGAGTATTTCTATCAGACAATCTGAAGGGTGTGTTAAAACATTCTTTCCTTTTTCCCCAATGGGATGACAGTTGCTAAAGAATTTAGTCAGTTGCCCACTGATTTAGAGCTAGAACCAGGGTCTGAACATGCTCAGGATTCGTGTATTTGATTGCTGTACATAGAAGTAAGAATGTTGAGCTGTAAAATACTTTCTACCTCAAAGATGACATTAAACTGATACTCTCATTTTAGAATTGCTTAAAATATGCCTGGTATTGAATGAACTAGGAAAAAAAAAAAAACCACCTCTCAGGTTTCCAGTTGTGAAACAGTATTTGGAGAGCAAGTACTAAATGCTAAATGTCTAAAAGACCTCCTTAGAAGAAATCCTTACTGCCAGCCCAAAATCACAGGAACACACTGTGGCTGAATGTTTAAATTGTGTTTTTTAGACACTGGATAATTTTCTGATCATTAAAGATAATCACAGCCAAACCCAACAATAAAAGTAATTGAATCTCATGCTTGAGAAGCACACAGCTGATTCACGGTGAGGCGGAGGAGACGAAGGAAGCACATGAGAGCAGGTCAGAAACCCAGGAGTAATTTTCCCTCCTACGTTGAGCAGAGCCTGCCCACACAGTGGACAAACCAGTGACGGAAGCCTGTCCTCACTGCCTGCGTGCCCTTCCCCGCAGGACCCACACTCCCAGGTGGCACCTGAAAACCATCTATAGGTGTAAGAGATTTAACCCGGCCTCTGCTCCAGGTTAGGTCATTAAGATGAGGCTTCCAGGAGAGGACAGAGCGAGGCCACCGCCACTCAGGCCTTGGTAGACTGTGCCTGCTCCGAGGCTCCCAGGGCACTGGGAGGGCACACACAGGGCACCCGACTGTCCCAGCAGTGCACAATGACCCACTGTAAGATACAGCCTAACTTGAGGAGTGTGCATGAAAGTTTTTGCCTTACGTTTATACCAACTGCATTAAATCTTAAAGATGCCACATTGACCCTGACTAAAAAGGATTTACAAGCTAATGGCTAAAATACTAGCAGCCATCAGAGATAAGCTAACCAACCAGGTGGTGTCAGAGCAAGGTCTATTTCTGCAAACACTTCATGTGTACCTATTTTGAGATCAAGCTGGTGGTCACAGAGAAGGTCTCAAAGTTTTGGCCAGAAAAGAGATCCTCCTGTGGGAGCCTTGTGTAACTTTCTGAGCATCAGTATTATCATCTATAAAATGGGTATTCAGGGCCACAATCTCAAAGACATGAAATGCTTGCAATGGAATCATGCTAAGTGGGATAAATAGAGACAAAACATGACCTCCTGTCCTTGAGAGTTGAGTCTACATTTTTACCTAGCTCAAAAGAGTGACATGACCCGTCTTATTCTTTTCCCTTACTCCTCTTATCTAACTATATTTTACATCTTATATTCCATGGCCATGCCTCTCATACCTGTCACCTTTTTCTAGTCTACAGTCACCCTTGTAAGGCCTTATCCTGGCATGTGAGACCACTGTCATAAATTCCCAATTCACAGGCCACCTCCAGCCTCCCCCTCAAATTATCCTGCACTTTTCAGTCAGATCCTTCTCATTCATAATCACTGTGTTGACATCAAAACTCTAAAGACTCTTCAGTGTCCAAAGGATCAAGTCCAGATTCCAGACTGGCTTAGATTCTTGCCCACGTTCCTATCCACAAATTCTCTGCTCCACCCAAAATAACCCTCAGATGCCTTTAACTTCACCACCTCTGCAACTTTAGCCCTATACATTGCCATGACCTGGGTGCAGACTATTCTACAAAACAGTCACCACAGTATCTCCATCCCATTTACTCTTCCCATACTGCGACTTTAATGTGTCAAAGGCTGAGTCTACATTCCCTCCACTTGAATCTGGGTGCACTTGTAACTATGACCAAAGTGGCAATGGATGACTTAAGGTAGGTCATCAAACGGAAAGCACTTCTGCCTGGCTCTCTTGGGATACTCGCTCTTGTTACCCAGCCTTCATGCTAAGAGGGAGCCAAGCAGACATGTGGAAAGGCCATGTGTAGGTGCTCTGGTCATAAGCGCCAGTTCATCCCAGCTGACAAACCAGCATCAGCTCATAGACAGGCAGCCTTCAGTTGATTCCAGCCCCCAACCATCCTCTGAACTTCCCCAGACAATCCTACATGGAGCAGAAACAAACTGTTCTCTCCCTACTCTAACTTTGTGGTAATTTGTTACATCAGCCATTGAAATAACACAGATGACCACATACTTTATCTTTCTAGTATGGGCACTTTTGAGAGATGTGTATAAGAGACAGACATTAAATAGCATCAATAGAAAGTATATATGTAGTTATCTGGAGTCTAACATTAAATGATTATCCTTTTTCTGTAAAATGTTGAAGTGTGTGCAATAAAAAGTAAAAGATTACTTGATAAAGTAAAAATAAAAATAAAAAACCCTTCTACCAGCTTGTAATTACCTTGAACCCCAGAGTAGTAATTATTATAAGTACTACTTACTGTTTAATATATGCCAGCAATTCTGCTAGGCTCCTTAAATACAGAATCTTGTTTAAGCATCATATCACCCCTGCAAACTGGAAGTTATCATCCCCATTTTACAGATGATACCTTGGGGCTCAGAGGCATTAAATAATTCACCAAATATCACTCAAGTAGAACATGGTAGAACCTCATTTAGAATCTAGTTCTGCCTCAAAGTTTTAGTAAAACATTTTTTTTCATGAGGCTCAAAATAACTCATGCTTATTAAGGAAGATATGGAAAGGTACAAATACTCTTCAGGGAGGGGGATGGAAATCTGTGATTCCACTACCTGGAAACACTCAGTTATTTCCCCAAATTTCCTTCCCATGTTTTTCTAGCATATTTTCTTTCTCATAGTTGAATTCATCATCTATACACAACTTCATATCCTGCCTTTTTATTTACCATTACAGTATATCCTTAAGTTTTAATGGTAGCATAATATACTATTACATTGATATTGCATCATTCCATATTCCATAGTTAACTATTCTACTAATGTAGATTCAGATGCTGCCAGTTTTTCTCTATTACAAAAAGCCCACAATAAACCTCCTTATACATAAATCATGCTTAGCAAGAAAATCAATTAAGAGACAAACAATTGTAATGAAGGTAATGGGGATTCTGAAGACTTTTGTTACATTTTGCCAAATTTCTTTCCAGGAGGGTTGTATCAATTTACATCAGTAATAACTGCAAATGTTTGCCTTTCAACCTTTATCATAGCTATTGTTACATTTAATCTTTGCTAAACAGATAGGTGGAAAATTAGTCATACCGTATCATTCCTGCTTGAATTTACAGATGGAAGTTGCTTTTTTGAATGTTTTTTAATGTAATATTCTTCTTCAGAAGTTATGCTAATTCACCTGAATTATTACAGTTTTAGACATGTCATGAAGCCATCATAAGCCCTTGAGCTTTCTGTTGCCTCCTAAAATAAAGTGCACCTGCCATCTTTATTTCATTTATTCACCCCATCTAGTCATGCAATCCTTAGACAATCTTTACAGAAAACACTTTGACAAAAGTATCAAGTCTTTAAAATATTTATATCATTTAACCCCAAAGATTTTCTTTCAGTAAAATGCCTTCTGAGGCCCAGTCACATTTGATTTGTTTTCTAAAGAAATGAGGAAAGTAATCCCCAAGGAAAATAGCCCCCATCTTTTGCCTATCTTTCTCTCACTTCATTTCAAAAAAGGAAAACATATTACCAAGAACAGCTGTCTTGAAAATGGTGGAAGCTAAGCAGGTGGTACCACCTGTAGCTATGAAATCACAAACTCTGCACAAGGCTATCCAGTTGAGCTGATATCCAGCTATTCTCAATTTTGTTGGGAACAGTGTCAAGCCTGGACAAATTCCAGTTCAGAATTCTCCAGATAGATAGATAGATGATAGATAAATGATAGATAGCCACCAGAACAGCAATTAACAATCATCTCACTTTCTAATTTTCATGAAGCACGTTTTCTTCTGACCACCTTATTTAAAATTGTGAATACTAACCTTCCTCTTCTGCTCTCCTCACACTTCTGTTCCCTTGAGCCCACCTGACCTTTTCATTTCCTGGGACACCTTCTAACACATCATGTAGTTTACTGATTTGCTGTATTTAGGTTTTATTGTCAGTCTCCCATATGAACCTAAGTTCCCTGAGAGAAAGGACACTTGTTTGGCTTGCTGACCTATCCCAAGAGCCAGCAACAGTAGCCAGCAGGTAGTAGGCTTTCAAAAACCACAATTATACGAAGATAATTTGAAGCAATAAATAGCACATTCATGTTTTAAACCAGTTTTTTCCCATAGCAGGATCAGAGAAAATCAGGCTGTTATCCACAGCTATGGAAGAACTGAGATGGGACTCTTCGATACCTGTTGTCATGTCTTCGTTCTAATCCCAATGGTAATTTTCTTGTGATAGTAACAGCCAGCTTCCTCAAGGCTTGTTATTTAACATTGTGTCCATCTGTGGGTATTACCTGTGCTGGAGTGTCATTCACCTGGACTGGTATAGGGGCATGAAGCAATATATGTTTTATTGCCTGTGACTTTTATGTTTTACCATATAGTTCTGCTGCAAGCAATAATAAGGAAACTAAAAAGCTGGTTCATTTACTGGAATGGACTGTTATGTACTATGTAGTTATAGTTATCAACAGTATTGCATACATTTAGAGGCATGCCAGATAAAGCGTTTGCCTGGAATGCGGGAGACCTGGGTTCGATCCCTGGGTTGGGAAGATCCCCTGGAGAAGGAAATGGCAACCCACTCCAGTACTCTTGCCTGGAGAATCCCATGGAGGGAGGAGGCTGGTAGGCTACAGTCCATGGGGTCTCAAAGAGTCGGACACGACTGAGCAACTTTACTTACTTACAGTTATTAAAGCTTCAGGCATGGATGAGAGATAACCTGCAAGATTATTATATATTTATGATATAAAATGTGTTGACGAGTTCTGCTCAAAATTATACATATGTTCAGGAGCAGAGTCATGAAACAGAACCAGGACGATAAAGCAGCCACAGTGAGACTCTGGGACAGGCCCGGGACTCCTGAGGGGTGTGGCACAGACCCTAGTGCTTTCATCTGCAAAAAGCAAAACACTGCCTGTGCCTTAGGATTTCTTAACAAAATTATAGTCCATTTTATAATCCCAAAGAATGTCATGAATAGGAACTTTCAGAAGAGTGCCCTGAGCCACTGCAACGTCAAAGTTCCAGGTCCTGCCAGCAGCAGCTCATTGGTTAATCGTGAGCACTGCTCCCAACCTCTCCGAAGATGCCTCAGGAGCTGCTGGTGACCTGTCCAAGAGCCATCCCCCCTCGGTCCTCCCCTTGAGAAATCCCCTGTTACCCTGGCTTCCAGTCTCCCTCAGGCACGTGCTTCAGAGGGTGAAACGTGGCGTGTCACCATCCCAGCCAGTGAGACACGACCCTCTCGTGAGACCTTTGAAAACGTTTGCATCCCTAGTAAAGAGATAGAGGAGAAGAAACAGCCTCTTCACAGCCCTTGGTTGCCTCAGCTGGAGGTGACTGCTTCTGCAGCGCCTGAGAAGGCACCCGTTACCCCACCCAGCGCCGAGACAGGCTGGCACGACGAAGACGGTTCAGCAGAGAAACGTAAGACCTGGCATATGATGGTGTTGCACAGCCGCTACCCTCCTGAAGCCCCTCGCTTCTGGACCTCTTGTTATGTATGATAATAAGCCCTTTATGGGTAGAATAATGTGATAGGCTGGGAAATGGCCCCCCAGAGATGTCCACAGCCTAATTCCTGGCTCCTGTGAATATATGAGGCTACAAGTCAAAGAGGGACTCAGGTTGCAGAGAGAATCAAGGTTGCTAATCACTTGAGAACATAAATTAGGGAGATTATGCTGGATTATCTGGGTGGGCCCATCACAATAGGCCTTAAGAGTGGGAAAGGGGATCAGAGAGATGGCAGTGTGAGGAGGACTCAGCAGCACATTGGTGGATGAAGGGGCCACAGGCACTAAGTGCAGGCAGCCTCTAGAAGCTGGAAAAGGTAAAGAAACAGGCTCTCCCCAGAGCATCCAGAAGAAAGCAGCTAACACCTTGATTTTCACCCAGTGAGACTGGTGTTGAGAGTCTAACCTACAAAACTGCAAAATAAATGTGTTGTTTTAAGACTCTAACTTTGTGGTAATTTGTTACATCAGCCATTGAAATAACACAGATGACCACATACTTTATCTTTCTAGTATGGGCACTTTTGAGCGTGCAAGGGGTGTTAAAAATCAGGACAGAAAAATATAGGTCAATTCCAAATGTCCTGAGAATACCTCACTTATTGCTTACATCATTGAATTGGGTTTTCTGATATCTGTGCCCCCAAAATCCTAATTATAGGGAGCATGTTCCATGTATTGGCATCATTCACTTTTGGAATGCTTTAAGATATTAATTTCAACCCAAACAGAGCCAACACACAGGAATTAGTAGCTACCTCAACTGGGGAACCAGCTATACATGTAAAGGCCTCCCTCATAATATGGAGAGCCTAATGCCAAAATTAGCTCAGAAGAGAAAAGAAAGGAAGAACCAGTCCCCACTTGCAAAAAGTTTACAATCAAGTTGGAGAGACAAATGTCACGGAAATTAAGGGCCTAATGAGCTGATTTGTGGAAGTAGCTCTTTCTTGGCAGCCCTCAGAATGTTCCTGTGCCAATTTTTTTATCCCCCGAAAGACAAGGGAAATGAAAAACTAGCATTTTTCACTCTCTGGTCTAAGCATCCTTACTCCTAAATGCTGCAAGAGTTCTTTCCCTGAGTGAGCCAAAAGAAATAGAACGCAAAGGTTCACCATGAAAAGCTCAGTTAAAAAGAATTTGGCATTATAAAAAAAATGACATTCAGCCTTTGAATATAGGAGAAAGTAAATGTGCATAGGAACTTCACTGAAAGAAACTCTATCTTTAATGCAACTCTATCTTTATGCAAGAAAACCAGAATCAGAACTGCAATGTGCTTAGGGAATTTGCCTTGGGTATTTAAGTGAAGAACAGCAGCAGAATTAAGAGGCAAGGGCTAACTGCAAAGGAACCCTGGAGGAATTAACTCAGATTATCTATCTATGACGTAATGCAAGAAGAAAGAGGTAAACTTGGGGCTCCAGCTTGGGAAAGGAATTCCATTTCCTGGGATCACTGGAGCAGTGTGGAGTCCTAAGCATGGAGCCATCAGACTGGAGAGGGTTCAGAGGCCCCTGTGCTGTGGCCAGTCTGGGAATTCCTGGGGGAGGGACTCCATCTCTCAGAACATTTCCTGCACTGGGAGGAATGAGGAGAGCTGATGGGAGAGTATTGATTTAGGACGTATATAGGAAGAGATTCAACCTCCTGTGAAGTCACAAAATCTGTCGGAAACCGCCAGTCGACCTTTTCTTTTAATTGATTTGTTCAGGTGTATTAGGAAATGTTTGGAGAAAAGCGAAATGCCCTTTGAAGAGAGAAGGCAAGCCTACAAAAAGACCCTAAGCAGGTTAGGTGAAAAAACTGCTGAGACGGAAGCAGAGTTAGAGAACTTGAGTATTCCATGCAAAATAACTTTTATACCAAAGCACATGTGTCTCTGGGGAACCAAGCACCTGGAATTCAGCTCCTGATGTGTTTATTTCCATGAGAGGGGAAGCAGGGAGCATTAAGGATATGAATATTGATTGGTGGGGAAGCTGAAGATCTGGTGTAACCAGGGCATCTAATTGAGTCAAAATGATCCAGCCCCTCCAGCTTAATTTCCACCTGCACCACCGCAAAAAGAAACCACAATTCCCATCTAGTTAATGACTTCTTCACTTTTGTAAAGAAAAATGGCTCTACTCCATCCTGAATCTTCTTGAACTCTCTACAGCCTCCAGCCATTGATCAATAGCTATTATCTTCTACTTCTGAAGCATTTCCCCCTAGTTTAGTCAGCTTCCTTTCTTCCTTCCTTTCCTTCCTGCCTCCCTTCCTCTCCTCCCTCATTCATTCAATAAACACGTATCCATACACTCCCCAAGAGTGCCAGACCCTAAGGGAAGATGAATAAAACCCAACCTGATTCACATCCCAGTGTAACACTCTCCTCTGGCAAAAGAGACAGAAAGCCCATCCCCATTTCTTCGGCTTCACACTTTCCATATTTTCCCACTTGCTTTCCTAAGCAAGGCCCTCCCCAAATATCCTTCCTGGGCTTCATCAACAACCTCTTGATAGACTTCCTTTTTCAATAGAGGTACAGTGTAAACCTGCTCCAACCCCATTTCTACCACCCAACCCCAGAGACCCAGAATAAAGTGACACCTTAATTTGCCCATTGCCATGCTCTGGTTACCAAGAAAAGTCTCACTGTCGGATCACACACAGAGAAGCCGAGACTATGGCACCGGCTTTTGAGAAAAGAAAGAGGTTTGCAGCAAGGCCAACTGGCATAAAGAATAGGAGCAAGGCTCACAGATCTGTCTCCCTGATCCAGGCTTCCAGGAGATATTTAATGGTTAGGGGAATTTCAAAATTGGAAGGTAATTGACTAGTCTTCAATTAGAGCATCTGAGCTACTCGGGCTGCTGGAAGCCAGATTTTCCCTGATTAAAGGACTTCTCATTTTGCAAAGGACTCCAGTGACAACATATCTAGTCTTTAAGTTCTGTAGACTAAAGATTCTTGGTTCTGCTGTCACCCTGGAAACATGAATTCCCATCTCACATATACAGAATGCTGTCTGTGTAAAATGACTCAAGGTTTGATTAATCAACAACCTATGAACGAGGCAAAACCAGTTTAAGCTGGTGCTATTTCAATTTGATTAATCAACAACCCATTTAAAGAGGCAAACCCAGTTTAAGCTAGTGCTATTTCACTCCTACCAAAAAAAAAAAAAAAAAAAAAAAGAAAACTTCCCCACCTGCTCCTACTGATCAGATGAATTCTTAGGAGCTTAGCTCAAAACTGAAAAGATTGAAAAAGTTGCACTGCTCACTCCACTTAACTCATTGTTGCTCCTGTTACCAGTGATGTACTCCAAACACATGCAAACATGTCTATCTTCTCCTGTTTGTGGACTGCTATTTAATTGCTCCATGGTTCTGCCTATTTTGACTTCCTCAAGAAAGTTCCTTTTATTTTATATTCTCAAAAGTGTCCAGTTCAGAACTGTACTCAATACAACATTTAAAATGTTATTTACTACATCTTTGTCTCATCATTAATTAAAAGTGGAAAATAAAGAAATTCCATCCCTAATTTACCATGGAGCTCTGCTTACTCATTACCATAGCAACGGTGGCATTTCAGGCTCCTCCCAGGTCAAAAAAAAAAAAAATTGACCACAGGAAAAACCATAGCCTTGACTAGACGGACCTTAGTCGGCAAAGTAATGTCTCTGCTTTTGAAAATGCTATCTAGGTTGGTCATAACTTTTCTTCCAAGGAGTAAGCGTCTTTTCATTTCATGGCTACAGTCACCATCTGCAGTCCCCTTTTTGTTCATCTCCTTCCTCTCAGTCTCCACAAGCAAGGTGTTAGCCCAAATTCTGTCTGCTCTAATGACAGGAGCCCCATCTCCAAGAACTGAAGATAATATCCACTACCTCACCCACTCGATTCAGCAAATGAGCCTCAACTGATTACGTAAAAATTTCAGTCACTGCATAAAGCATGATGTATGGAGTGCTTTGAGGATGGCCAGGACACATCAGACGTACAGCACTATGGAAAAGTCCACTGCCCAGGCCCTTCACTTTCCACAGCACTTTCTGGAGCAGCCCCCAGTGGCAGAAAGTCACCAGTGGCCTGAGCCAGATGAGTCCAGATTTGAAAGCTGTATCAGCCACAAATAATGTGAAATGCATGACAACACTTACCCTCTCTGTGCTTCAGTTTCCTCATCTGTGGGCTGGAGGTGATGGCATCTTCTTTACCAGATCACTGGGGGCTTTAGATGAGATGCTAAATGCCAGCATTATAGCTTTTTACCGTTTCCTCTTGCCCTGCTCTGCCATAGCACCCACTCTACCACCTTGCTTCTTGAAGGATCACAGGGATTTCTCTCTGCTTCTTGATAACATTTTTATTTTCATCAGATAAAAATAAAAGGATTTTGTTTTCGGATAAAATTAAAATGCTGCTCAGTGGCAGAAAGGAGGACCCCTTTCTGAGACAAGTGTCAGAAAGACCAATCCAAAGTCTGAACAGAAAGGGAATTACTTGTAACAGCTGAGAAGTCCAGGGTAGCCCCTGAGTCAGACCCAGCTGGACTGGGGGTTCAGGATATCCCCAGGACTCAGGCCTCTTGGCTGAGCTCTGCTTTTCTGCACTTGTTGATGCCCTACTCAGGCTCGCAGTGGGTCCATGATGGTGCAGCTATTTCTGCAGATTCTGCCTCCCAGATTCAAGGCCACAGGAAAACCATCCTCCTTTCTTTTAGCTTCAGAAAAAAAGAACTTGGATGAACTCCAATCAGATTAGCTTGGGCCATGGACCTAAGATAATTAGCGCAGTGGGGGAGCCGAGCAGGATTGGGCAGGCTAACAAGCAAACACCTGAGCAGTACCATCTCAGGGCACATGCTGAGTTCTGGAGATGATCAGTTATGATGGTAGATCTCTGCTTCGAGTTGGGGTGATGGTTCATGTCCAGTGTGATATTAACTATGGGCCAGGGGAGGGTTGCTTCGGAGCAAAGAAGCAGAAGGAGGATTTTGGAAATAGCAGAATGATTTTTGAGGGCTTTGCCCTTTTTCTCTGAGATAATCTGGGTCATGCTTAAGTGCACAGGTTCTAAGCTGCTTGGGTTCAAATCCTGGCTCTGCTGCTCTGTTGCTTAGACCAGTCTCTTCACTTTGCTTCAGTGTTCTCTTGTGTGAAAACAATTATGAGTCTTCAGTAAGTAAAAAGCTTAAGGCAGGGCTTGGCCTTGTAAGCACTCAGTAACACTCTGTTAATGGAGATCTTGGGGAGAGTACCCACATCACTGCCATGGGTACCTCTGAAGGATGCAAGTGGATGATTGAAGCTGGGCTGGTGGAAATGTCTTTGGAGAAACAATGACCCAAAAGCGGCAGTCTGAGTTTCCAAATCCCTTGCAATGTGAGCACAAAAACTTCATATATTTTGAAGTTGAATTAAAATGTGGTTAAAATATAAAATGTTTAAAGAATGATGTATTGAACTTTCTAGTTCCTGGGTGCCTTTGCTCACTGAGCTCTTAACACACACAGGCATCTAACATGCATTTCATTAAACCAAGAAAGCTAGAGGCAGGTTAATTGCATACCTGGTAGCAGTATTCATTACCCAGGCCCCTTAATCAGATGGTTACCGTGAGTGATTCCCCCTGGAAGGTGACCTGACTAGTATCTAAAAACACTCAGATGTCCAGGCCCAGTTGATGGAGGGCAGGAAATGTAACCTTTGACCAGGCAAGTGGTAACAATGTTGCCCTTTCCGCAACCAAGAACCAAAGGAATTAAAATTGAGTCAGTCACCAAATAGATTGCATTTAGGGTCACCTATAAATCTCTCAGAGGCATTTACCAAAATGTTTACTTTTCTTAGTAATTTAAAACTAATGCGGACAGGCTTTGTACCAAACACTGGAAAGAGAAACTTGGTTCCTGTTCTGTAGCTCTATCTAGCAATCCGGCTCAGTTCCTCTCAGTACACTTTCCTAAGCACCTCCTTCCTCGACAGGATCGCCATCATGCAAATGACAGTGAATTCTTCCACAAATTAAATATACTTCTGTCCCTTCAGCTGGATAGGCGAAATTATTCTTCAGTGTTGTACATATGGGGCTGACATTGAATTTCTCACAAACTACGGCAAAGATGACGAAAATTCGTTTCATGTAGTTTATTTTAAATCATCCTTTGTTTTCCAATTCCCCCTTAATAACATTCAGATTGTGCTGTGCAATGCCACCAAGAATCTGAGTGGGACACAAGGGACCCAGTTCTGTGGTTGATCCTGTTTGTAATTACCCTGTTTATTCTATGGATAGGGGCAGGTCGAAGATGGAGAGGCTCTTTTACATTTAGGTTAAAACTAAGCAAATGTGAGTAGAAAAGCTGCTTAAAACCTAATTTTCAGCCCCATCCTGTATCATAAGTTTTGCTGAATAGAGTGTGAAGATTTAGGTCAGATTGTAACTCTGCTTACAGACCTTCCTCTCTCTGATGTTTCAGTACTGAGCAGACTACTTAAGGACTGATGTGAAGTAAATGTAGCTTTGATAATGCTTCCTACTTTGACACTACATCATGGTATCCTGCTCAAGCAATGTATTGATTTTAAAATTGGCTTCCTGACGTCTAAGTAATTGTCAATTCTTTTTTTTTTTTAATGGAGTTCCTGTCTACTGAATATACATTCCCTTTTTGTTTTTCTCCTTCTGTAAGTGAGGTCCATTGTGAATCTCTCAGAATCATTTTGTTTTCTTAAAATAAGAGAATCAAGGAAAGTGAATGGAGCTGTGATTCATCTCCAGGAATGAAGATGGATGAAGATGAATTCTCTACTGTTTCATGAAGATTCTCTTCTTGTTTTCACACTATCCCTAAATTTTGACTTCAAAACCTCATAGAGCAGTGGTCAAGTGGTAAAAAAAAAAAAAAAAAAAGATGATTTTGTTTTCATATAACCAAGGTTTCTGTTTGGGTTTTACGTTTGCTTTATGAGGATGGCCCAGTTTGGCAGCTACTTCATAGGCCCTCCTGGGGCAACATGACAAAGAATGAATTTACCTTACCTTGCAATTTCACCTATAATCTGAACTTTAGACATGGTGTCAGGTATGAGTTAGAAATGTCATGTAGATCGAGAAACTCCTGGTGACAGAAAAGGAAAGAACCTGAGGGTCCAGGTCGTTTCTCACGAACCCAGATTCTATTTTGTGTGTGTGTTTGTGTGCTAAGTCACTTCAATCATATCTGATCTTTGCAACCCCCATGGACTGTAGTCTGCCAGGCTCCTCTGTCCATGGGATTCTCCAGGCAAGAATACAGGTTGCCATTTCCTCCTGCAGGGGATCTTCCTGACCCAGGGGTTGAACCTACATCTCTTATGCCTCCTGCATTAGCAGGCAGGTTCTTCACTACTAGTGCCACCTGGGAAGACCCCAGCTTCTATTGGTTTGAGTCATTTCTGAGATGGCCTGAGATTCTCTCTTTACTAGGCACCCAGGTAGATGGAACTTTGTCTGCATGCCCTTAAAGTTTATAGAAAAATAATGAAAATAATAGCAGGAGTACAATATGCTACAGTGAGTGTTCCAACAGAGCCACCACGCCCCCAGCCCTGCCGACTCTGCTCTCTCTTCCAGGGCCTCCTGAACACCCGCATGGTCTCCCTCTACTCAGGCCCCCAGAGGCCACCTGCGTGTTTTCTCTCTGTGGCTCTGCTTCAGCATATTGATAATCATCCATTCAACAGTGTTTCTGGAGTGTTGGTAACATCTCCCTTAGCCCCCGCCAACCACTACCTCTGCCCGGGCCCCTCAATCTAGAGACTTGTTCTGGCTCATTTCCTCCCCTTTTAAGCCAGGCTCCAGGTACCCAAGACCCCAGAATTCCCTGCCCAAACAGCCCTGAGGAGGAAGCAAAGGACTAGCTAGTATGGTAGGTAGAGAAGGATGGATGGAGCTTGAGTATAATGCTGGGGTGTTCAGAACTGGAAGACAAAGGGGGGAGTGGACCAAGGCTTAGGGCCTCCATCTGTAGCTTTTCCTCAAGTCCTGCATGAAGTGTTGAGTGGTGAAGGCGAGAGACAGTCCCAGCACTCCTGAGACCTCCAACCCAGCTGGGAAGACAGATGGGGCAGAGCCGTCAGGAGGGTGGCCGGTTCTGCAAACGAGACGTGAAGGGGATCCTGGCAGCTTCTGCTGCAGGGTGGAGAGGAAGGCAAACCAGGCTTGAGTAAGGGGAGATGGAGGAGAGTAAAAGAGGCCTTTTTCAAGGAAACCCTGCCCAGAGTATCTACCCCAAATTTCCCCCCCAAATTCCCACATTCTCAAGCCAAAATTCATACGCTAGGACTCAAATACATAATTTTCTTTATTATACACAAGTCTGATCTGCTAAAATAACTTTGATTTCAGCACTCTTTTCCAGCGTAACTCATTCTCTTTCAAGTTCTCCTTAATTCACAAACACATATTCTTCTTCCATCACCATATGGCAGAGTGGTGTCTTAAGTGTATTTTCCAATGAAGGAGGCTTCTTTTTTTCTCTTAAACTGCAGAGTGTACAGTCCCCACCTTGCTACCCGTTTCAGATGTAGCTTGACTTTGAGCATCTTATCTGTATACTGGAGAAAACAATGTCCATTTCAGGGGCTGGCATGAGGGGTAATGAGATGAAATACTTAAAGTATGTGGCACAGAGCCTGGAATAGGGTAGATTTCATTCCACCTGCAATGCAGGAGATGCAGGGTATGCAGGTTCAATCCCTGGGTCAGGAAGCTCTCCTGGAGGAGGAAATGAAAACGCACTCCAGTATTCTCGCCTGAAAAATTCCATGGACAGAGGAGTCAGGAGGGTTACAGTCCATGGGGTCAAAAAGAGTCAGACACAACTGAGCAACTGAGTACAATGCAGGACAGTAAATGTTAGTCATACTTTTCTGTCTCCTATTAACCTTAGAAACCCAGACTGTTTTTAGCTTTTGAATTAAAAAAAAAAAAAAACAGGAAAGAAAGAAACACTATATTCTTCACCCTCAATTATACTCTGGTTCACTTTCATGCTATTAATAAGAAGTCATAATTTTATTTCCTACAAAGACGGGTACTTAATAATAAATACTTGCAGAGAGAGACTGAAGGAGAAACACATACTTTAATGGTGAAAAGAAACACAATTAATGCAAATAATGTCATCCAGATTGCTGTGATATTTACAACTAAAATTTTAATTTAAAATCAGACAAAAGGATTCCTGACCAGGAATGGCACTTGGGGGAATATACTAAACAGAACTCACCTGGTGTTGCCAGGATTATGGATTGCAAACAAGTGAACCGACGTGGAGAGGATGAACATCTTTACACTTAGGATAACCTCTGAGTCAAGGTTTCCCTGCCTTCTCTTGCCATTTGGGGTGTAGACACTTCACAGCTTTTCATACCTACCTCTGGTCCCCATCAGGCTCCCAGCTCCTAAACTCTACTTCTGAGTTTTACTAACAAGCCCTCCAAAGGTAAAATTCCAAGATAAAGCATTAAATTCTGGAATTATCTAAACTCCAGTGATGCTGAAGACATGAAAATGCACAGAATCATGGTTCTCGGTGGGTTGATAAATAGCATCTCTATCCTCATCTTGGGTTTCTGTTCTGCTATGGTAATGTAACATGCCACCTTTCTTGAATGACTTTCTCTGCCTCCTTTATGTATGGTGGCGGTGGTGGTTGGGTCGCTAAGTCATGTCCGACTCTTACGATTCCATGGGCAGAGGAGCCTTGCAGGCTACAGTCCATGGGATTCTCCAGGCAAAAATACTGGAGTGGGTTGTCATTTCCTTTATGCATAGGGAATGACAAAGGCAGGCATCTGTATTTTTTGTTTTGTGAGGTGAGGGCGGTGATTCCATAGGCATATATAAGTGTACTATTTTCTACATAATGTAGTAAGCACAGCCTAATAAGGTTTTCTAAAGGCAGCATAACTATCTCCCCAAAGTAAATTTAAAGAGAAAAGCTTTTTGGAAGTCTGTTATTAGTTGTTGAGAAAAATAATAAATGTAATAAATAAAATGTTCAACATTTTTTTCTATAAAAAGCCACAGCCATATTTCTACCATTCACTACAACTACTTTCACTATTTTCTGGGTTGTCTTTGTTGTACACATGCATTTTACAAAGTAATCTTATTTTAAACATCATTGTGGTTTTGGCTTTCTAAACTTATAAATAGATCCTCAGTTTTCTACAGAATGAACAAGCTTTTTAAAATCACTCTGAGTCTATATAATAACTTAGTTACTATTAATGACTCCAATAAATAATCTGACAGAGGATAAGATGGCTGGATGGCATCACCGACTCGATGAACATGAGTTTGAGCAAGCTCCAAGAGTTGGTGATGGACAGGGAAGCCTGGCGTGCTGCAGTCCATGAGGTCGCAAAGAATCAGACATGACTGAGCAATTAAACTAAGGAATCTGCCTGCCAACGCAGGGAATGCAGGTTCTATCCCTGGGTCTAGACGTTCCCCTGGAGAAGGAAATGCAACCCACTCTGGTATTCTTGCCTGGAAACTCCCGTGGACAGAAGAGGTGGCCGGCTACAGTCCAAAGGGTTGCAAAAAGTGACATGCCTGACACACACAAGGACTCCAGTCACAGAGATTTACATTTTGATAAGGGCTGTCTCCTGAAGAATTCAAACAGTTTTAAAATAGCATCTTGGAAAACATAGCGTAGCTCAGAAATCCTCCCTAGTTCAATGTCTCAGTTTTATTAGTGGGAAAACTGAGGTTCTAAAGAGGTTATGGGACCAGCCAGGATTCTTCTTGGCAGATCCTGGACTGCCACCCAGGATCCCAGACCCAATCCAGACCTGTCAGCCCTCGCATCTCTGTCCCATTCTGGGTGGACACTGGAGGGGAGGGGAGGTCACAGAAAGATAACATCTCACTTAACAAGTTTTCCAACTTAAGTGGACCAGGTAGCTGGTATCTGCTTCTACCTGGGGCTTGTTTGAATAGCGTAATTCTCACCTGACTACCAGAAGCGTAATTACCATTGAAAAACTCTTTTATTTCATGGGAATCGGAGTCCTGGGTACTACTAGGTGCCAACACCGTTGCAGTCCTGACTACTGTGTCATAGAACTGGAAGCTCTGTGAACACGATATCCACCTTTCTGCAAGCGTTACTGCACCCGGGTCAAATCAAAGGACCACGCCAAGACTCTCCTAGAGGTACCTTCAGGGTGGGACGGGAACCTGGAGGAAGCTCAGAGCTCCGTGACTTGTTCAAAGACCTGGAGTCAAACCCGGAAGCCAAGTCCTCTACACGCCAGGCACGATTCTGGGCAGCTGGGTTCAGGCATGAAAGGGTTTCCTCGGGGCTGCCGGAATCCGTGCAATCTCAGAGTCACGGGTCAGGCGCTCTCCCAGCCCCCAGCCCCCGCGGCACAGCCCTGGGGAGGCGTAAAGAAGGCGGATGGCAGCGGGGCTCGGCGGCCCAGGGGCGGTCTGGCAGGTTCAGGTTTCCCCGAGTGCCAGCTGAAACGGCGGTCCTTCGCGCTGGGTTGCAGCTGCAAGAGCGCCCGGGGCACCCGCTTCCCAGCTGGCTTCCGAGCCCATCCCGGGCGGTGACTTTGTCATGACTGAGCACAGCTGCATTTGTTCTGATGACCCACTAATCTGCGCTAGAAAGGTCCGTATCATTTTACAAATCCCCAGAGCCTCACCATCTATTTGACTTGTTGCTCTTAAAGTTTCACATCGTTTTCAACATGTTAAGCCACCACTTCAAGAGTATTATTGAGTGTGAGGAAGAGAGCCGCCCTTGAGCGTGTCGTTGGACACTTTTGCCCTGCGCCTTTTATTTCACAGTTCACACACCCAGAGCCAGCAGGCGTGCTGTTGGTTTAAGGAGCCTGTGCTGCCCTGCTCCCTGGGAGGATCTGTCTACCTATTATCTAGAGAGAAAACAGCACTTGAAGAAATGCATTAGAGAACACCTCCACCCCACGCAGACGATCCCGTGTAACAAATAGGAACACCGCATCCTGCACCATCTCAGAAACATACCGATGGCTTCTCCCAGACAAGCAGGCATTCGTCAGGAACGTTAAACAAAGGAAGTTTTATGTTCACAACATTATTACCACTGCCAGCAGTGTTTGTTTAGAACTAGCTGGCAAACAACAACAACAATCAACTTACTTTTGCTTCATAAGTAATATTGCACTTCAGTGTGTGGTACCAGAAATAGTAACCACAGTAAAATGCTTTAAAATATGTATTTTCCTTCCTAGTCTTTCATCCAACCAACACATGATCATAAATATTTAGTGAATTATATGTATGTTTATTAACTATATGTTATTTACCCTAGAAAAACACAGAAATCATATAAAATCTGACACAATTAGAACTCCTGGATTACTTCAGAATTTTTTAAAAATATTCTTGTTGTTTTATACAGCTTTCTAGTACCTCATGGATTTAAAGATGCCAAAACTTATTTAAAACCTGACACAATTAGAAATTCTGGAGCATGTTGGAATTGTGGGGTTTTTTAATTTATAGTTGTCATTTATGCCACTTCCTGGTGCTTTATGGATCGAAAGGTATTAAAATCCTTTACATTCCATCAGAATTGTCAACCTGCTTTTTGCCCGAGTATAACTCTACTTGAAGAATTCTCTGGTGGTGAGTGTTTGGCAGCATTGTTTTTTATCTTATGTGTTGATATTTATGACAAAACTGAGAAATAAATGTGCAGGGTATCCAGACTCCTTCCTTTCACCCATACACACATTTTATTCCAAAAGAAAAGTGATGTTCTTGCTCATGGTATTTTGCAGAAGACCTAAAACAGGAAATATTATGCAAAAAGTTTCCATACTCTTTTGAGTTTGGGGGCAAAATAGAAGGGCTTTTATATGAATAATGAATAGTTACGAATAGTAATGAATAGTTTTCAGATAAACTGGCAAATAATAAGTACATTCTAATAGCATCTTAAATTTGAAATTTCTAGTAGAAAGAACCTTCCAAAGCACCTTTTCCCAAGAACATTTATCATGGTCCCTCACATGGGAGCCTAAGGGAAAATGAGTAGTTTCCCTGATGCCCCCCAGAATGGCTAGAGCTTACTTTCCAAAGTCCATTTTCTAAAAGCATAGTTTTCTTTTTTTTTTAATACATTCCCCACTAGGTAAAGAACAGAAATTTTCCTCAAGGTAGACAACTTCTAGCTAAAATGACTTCACTACTGACCATGCCACAGGCCAGTTATTCAGCCAGAACCCCCTGCCCTTTTACCATGCCGCCACACCTCAATGTAGAGCCTTGCCCAAATACACAGAAAGCCAAAAGAATGGCCAGTGTTATGAATACTTTGGTTACTACAGTTGCCCGGGATTTCAAGAAGTTGGCGATTGCAGGGCTAAGAGAAACTAAGGAAATATTTCTGGAGCCCTTAGCAGAGAAATTCAAATTGAACTTAACCATAACGGGAAACATATTGTACACAGAAGGGGCGCTGTATCCTGAATTGGAAAGCTCTTTTTTGCTAATGGCTTTGTGCAAAGCAAATATTAAGTAAACAAAGAATCTTTTAATGACCAGAAGGGATTTCTCAAGTATCAATATTCCCAGACTCTATGAGCTGTAACAATTACACTCTAATAGTCAACTCAGGTTGCCATGACAAAATACCACAGACTGGGTGGTTTAAAAAACACAGATTTCTTTTCTCACAATTCTGGAGGCTGAAAGTCCAAGACTACGGTGTCAGCAGGCTTGGTTTCTTATGAGGCCTCTGACCTGAGCTTGCAGATGGTCAGTTTCTCCCTGTGTCCTCCCAAGTCACCCTACCGTGCTGGTTCTGTCCTGTCTCCTCTTTTCTAAGAACGCCAGTCAGACTGAATCAGAACCCATCAATATGACCTCATTTTACCTCAATTATTTCTTTAAAAGTCCTCTCTCCAATTACAGTCACATTCTGAGGTACTAGGGGTCAGGACTTCAACACAGGAATTTGGGCAGGGACATAATTCAGCCTATAATATATGCTTGTGAGAAACAAAGTAACTCTTAAGTGGTAATATTTGTTTGGGTTATTCATAATATTCTTTCATGTCCATTAATGTAATGGTGGCACTGAGTTATTTATCTGCCTGGTGGTGGTGGTTGAGTCACTAAGTCGTGTCTGACTCTTGCAACCCCACAGACTGTAGCCTGCCAAGGTCCTCTGTCCATGGAATTTTCCAGGCAAGAATACTTGAGTGGATTGCCATTTCCCTTCTCCTGGATATCTTCCTGACCCAGGGATCAAACCCACATCTCCTGCATTGCAGGTGGATTCTTTACCAACTGAATGACCAGGGAAGACATTTATCTGCCTGTTTGGTGCTAAAGGACTTGAAATCAAGGCAAATCTAGAAGACTTTGCTGACACTATTAGCTGTATTTACTTTCCTGTGGCTCTGAGTCGCAACACACTCCAACTGATAACAGGAAGGGTCCAAAAGAAATTTCAAATTATCTGACATGGTTTTATTCGGTCTGGTGAGGTAGAAAGAATAGTGCAGTAGAAACTGAGAGAGCTGAGTTTTACTCTTATTTACCCAAGAGAAGTAACTTGCTTCAGGGCCCTCGTAGCATATTTCCTCAGTAGAGGGTAGCAGTTAAAAGAGTACACTTCTGAAATCAAAACTACACAGACCCAAATCTACTACCCATTAGCTCTGTGATCTTGAGCAAACTATTTAGCCTCTTAGTTTTTCTGTTTCCTCATCTATAAACAATAATAGAAATCTACCACAGAGGCAGTGAGATTAAATGACACTATATATTCAAAACACTTATAATAGTATTTATCATCATCACCCCTTTCAAGGTGATTTCTTTCATGAAGTTGAAACTGGCAAATAACTAAAGGCACTTCTTCCCAACACTTTAGCATGATCAGAACCATCTGGAAGTCTTGCTAAAACACAGATTACCACGATTACAGTTAGGGACTTCACCACTCCACTCAGCAATTGATAGAACCACTAGATAAAAAATCAGCGAAGAAGTAAAAGAACTGAACAAAACCATCAGTCAGCAGAATCGAAATTATATTTGTAGAACTCCACCCAATAAAAGAATAAATTCTTTTCATATCGCCATGAAACAAAAACCAAAGTAGATCGTATACTGTACGATCATAAAACAAATTTCATAAAACAAAACAAAATTCAACAAATGTAAAAGAGCTGAAATCATACACATATGTTCTCTGGCCATAATAAAACCAAACCAGAAATTAATAACAGAGAGACAACAGGTAAATCTCCAAATACTTGGAAATAAAACAACAGACTCCCAAATAATTCATAAATGGAAGACAAAAAACTCAAAAGAAATTTTTAAAATTCATAGAACTATATTAAAGTGAAATGCAATATAATAAATTTGAATTCATTTTACAAATTTACAAATTACAGAAATACTGCTGAGAGGGAAATATGTTTACATTAAAAAAGAAAACAAAAAAAAAAGAAAAAGAAAAAGAAAACAACCTCAAATTGAAAATCTAATTTGCTATCTCAAGAAATTAGAAAAAGATCAAACAAAGCCCTAAGCAAGGATAAGGAACAAAATAATAAGAAAAGAGATCAATAAAATTGAAAACAGGAAAACATTAGAGGAAATCAATAAAGAAAAAGCTCTTTATTAAAGCAATGAAGTTAATTAACTTCTAGAAGGACTGATAAAGACAAAAAGAAGATACATATCACCAATTTCAGCAACAAAATTAAAGATTTCAATACAGATGTTGCAGCCATTAAAGTAATAATAAGGGGGTGAACACATAAATTTGACAACTTAAAAGAAATTGACCACACTAGAAAATCACAAACTACCAAATGTTGCTGCTGCGAAGTCACTTCAGTCGTGTCCAACTCTGTGTGACCCCATAGACGGAAGCCCACCAGGCTCCCCCGTCCCTGGGATTCTCCAGGCAAGAACACTGGAGTGGGTTGCCATTTCCTTCTCCAATGCATGAAAGTGAAAAGTCAAAGTGAAGTTGCTCAGTCGTGCCTGACTCAGCGACCCCATGGACTGCAGCCCACCAGGCTCCTCCGTCCATGGGAGTCTCCAGGCAAAAGTACTGGAGTGGGATGCCATTGCCTTCTCCGACCAAATGTTAGCCAAGATGAAAAATCTAAATAATCTATAACCACTAAAGAAATTGAACTCATAATTCAGAATTTCCCTCCCCAAATTCCTGGTTCCGTATAGCTTCACTGGAGAATTCTTCTAGATACTTAAAGAAGAATTAACATTAATTTATATACTCTTTTTCAGAGAATAGAAGAGGTGGGAACAAGTCATCCTATGAGGCCAGAATAATACCAAAATCAACAAAGAGCACAGACAAATATCTCTCATGAAGTTAAACACAAAAATCCTCAATGAAATTTAGAAATTGAATTTTGCTATTTTTTAAATTAAAATTTTTTAATTTATTTTTAATTGAAGGATAATTGCTTTACAGTATTGTGTTGGCTTCTGCCCAACATCAACATGAATCATCCATAGGCATACACATGTCCCCTCCCTCTTGAAATATAAAATTATATACTACAACCAAGTGAGATTTATTCCAGGTATGCAAGGCTGGTTCATTATTGAAAAACAAAATATATATATATATATAGTAACAGGTTACAGAAGAAAAATCATATAATCATAACAATTGATGAAGGAAAAGCATTTAACAAAATTCAATGGGCATTCATGATGAAAAACTCAGCAAACTAGTTTCTGCTGATGAGAACCTTCTCAACTTCATAGAAGCATCCACAAAAAATTTTCAGGAACAAGGCAAAGATGTCCTCTGTCACTGCTTTCATAGTTACCTCAAAAGGATCACAGTCTTAAATTGAAAATGAAATATTATAAAACTTTTAGAAAAAAATAAAAGGAGGAAATCTTTGGGACCTAGGGCTAGGATAAGAGTTCCTAGACTTGACCCCAAAAGAATAATCTCTAAAAGTAATATTTGATAAATTGGACCCCACAACAATTAAAAACTTTTGTTCTGCAAAAGACTCTGTTAAGAGAATGAAAAGATCAGCTACAGACTGGAAGAAAATATTTACAAATCACACATCTGAAGGACTCTCAACACTCAACAGTATAAATTAAACAATTCAACTAGAAAACAAGCAGGAAACATGAACCAATATTTCACCAAAGGGGATGTACATCTGACATATAAGCATATGAAAAGATGTTGAAAATCACTTTCTATTAGAAATTTGCAAGGTAAAACTACAATAAGATATCAATACACACTTAATAGAATAGATAACTAAAATTAAAAACAGTGGCCAGAAACTGGATCACTCATACATTACTGGTATGAATATAAAATTATACCACTACTCTGGAAAAGTTTGGCAGTTTAAAAAAAAATCTAAATATGCAACTACCATATGACTCTTTGACATTTATCCCAGAGAAATGAAAATTTATGTTTACACAAAAACAGATTCAAGAATGTTTATAACAGCTATATTCATAATAGTTAAAAATGGGAAACTACCCAGTTGTCTTTCAATGAATGAGTGGTTAAGCAAACTGTGGGACATCCCTACCATGGAATACTACTCATCCATTAAAAAGGAAGGACTGTTGATTCATTCAACAACCTGGATGAATCTCAGAGAATTATATTGAGTTAAAAGAATAAAAGGCATTCCCAAGGGGTTACAAATTATACAATTCCATTTATATAACAAATACAAACTTATAATAAATAAAATTGAAATAATGTAATTATAGAGATGAAGAATAGATTAGTGGTTGCCAGAGGTTAAGCATGGGATTAGAGTAGAAGGGAGGGGAGTGGATATAGTTACAAAGAGAGAACACATGGGAGCCTTGTAGTGATGGAACAATGGTGTATCTTGATTGTAGTTGCACAAATCTATGCATGTGATAAAGTTGCTCAGAAGTACATACATATGCACAATTAAGTGTATGAAAACTGGTGAAGCCTACATAAGTTCTATAGATCACCCAATGCCAATTTCCCAGTTTTGAATCTTGTACTCTAGTTATACAACACATAAGCTTTGGGAAAAATTGGAAGGAGGACCTCCCTGTATATTGGTTTTATGCAACTTCCTGTGAATGTAATTATTTCAAAATTCAAAATTAAAGAAAATAAACTAAACTATTTTTATAAAAGATGAAACACTCAGGAGAGGAGGTTAGATGGGTCTTTCACCTTTAACTTTGTATATTTCTATAACTGGTTGAAGTATATACGTCATAAAAATTCAGATCTCCGAAAAAATTCACAGAGTGATGGGTTGCATTCCTAGAATTTCTGATTTAGTGGATCTGGAGTAGAGGTTACAAATTTGCACTTCTAATTGGTTCCAAGGTCTGGAGCCCACACTTTCAGAATTACAGAATAAAGTAAGTAGGAAATCAATTCAGTCCTTGCTTGTTGGTCTGATCTAAAAGTGCTTCTTAATCTGATGGTTAGATAGCTGTAGAAACTAATCTGAGCTCTCATTTCAAATTTCACAGAGGTTGTTCCTCTCAAATAGACAAATGTAGACAAGCATCAGTTCAGATCAAAATGTCTTTTATCCCAAACAAATGGCTGCTCAACCCAGTCCTGGAAAATAAATGTTAATAAAAATAAAATAGAATAAAATCAGTTTGTAAAGGGAGATATCCCCATCTAATCTGTATCTTAAAATGAACCAATCCTTCTAAAATGTCAGGCAAAAGCAGCCTGTGTGAAAAATCTCCTGTTCCACCAGGTAATCCAGAGCTTCATATTTTTATATCAACTACCCACAGGAAGGAAGGACACCCACCATCCCCCAGAGGGAAAAGCTTGAGTGTAGCTCAGTGAATAAAATGTTATTTTCTTTTTCAGTTCTTTTCTCAGTCACATTTCATGCCCTCGTCTCAGAATGTTTATCACCACCGTGAGTCATATTTCTGTTTGACTATCTGGCAAGTGACTCCCTGCTGAACGGGCCGGGAGAAGCCCCATAAATCAGAGACCTTCAGTCCACATGCAGCCTCCCAACAGTGGGACTCTCACATACGCTCCAAAACTAAGTACTTCAAGCAGCCCTCTTAAAAATAGAGATCCAGTTACTCAGAGCTGGAGGGCATTAGAAATATGCCCAAATTTCCAAGTGAGTGGCACCTTGAGGGGCCGTTAATGGTTCCCTTGAATTCCCAAGAGCCCTGATCAGTGCTGACCCCGTGAATTCAAGGGAAGCATACCTGTCTGCAACCCTAGCGTTCTCTGATGTGAAGACAAGGTTCTCACTGGGACATCTGCAAATGGAAATAAAGTACAAAATCATGGGTCTGTAATTATCAGTAAGAGATCTTGATAATTCAATATATTAGCAAGTTCAGCATATCTGGGGTACTTTTAAAAATAACAATTTGGAGCATGAACCAATTCTTCTAATTATTCCTATGTTCTTAACACTCAAAGTTCCTCAGAGGCCAGCAGCAGCATCACTTGGCATCTTCTGCAAGCCAAGACTCTTCAGATCCACCCAGACCCAACCCATCAGAATCTGCATGTTTATAAGGGTCCAAGAGATCCACGGACACAGTGAAGTTTGAGTGGCACTAGGGCCAAGGTAACACATACCTGCGGATTACAGTGAGGGGAGCTGCTGAGAAAGGAGGTCTACAGCAGCAGAGGTCTCATGAGTGACTGAGTCACCACCATGAACACGGCAGGACCACACCAGACAACTAAGCAATGTGCAGTTCCAACCGGGACGATCAGGAAAACTGCTGTAAGCTGTAACACTCCGCCCTCCTAAAATGCCCCCCAAAGACGAGAAAGCTCAGTTCTAAATTCAAACCTCACACCTTTTCAGAGAAGCACTAACTCAACCTCACTTCGGTTCAGTTCAGTTCAGTTCAGTCGCTCAGTTGTGTCTGACTCTTTGCGACCCCATGGATAGCAGCACGCCAGGCCTCCCTGTCCATCACCAACTCCTGGAGTTCACTCAAACTCACGTCCATCGAGTCAGTGATGCCATCCAGCCATCTCATCCTCGGTCGTCCCCTTCTACTCCTGCCCCCAATCCCTCCCAGCATCAGAGTCTTTTCCAATGAGTCAACTCTTCGCATGAGGTGGCCAAAGTACTGGAGTTTCAGCTTCAGCATCATTCCTTCCAAAGAAATCCCAGGGCTGATCTCCTTCAGAATGGACTGGTTGGATCTCCTTGCAGTCCAAGGGACTCTCAAGAGTCTTCTCCAACACCACAGTTCAAAAGCATCCATTCTTCGGCGCTCAGCCTTCTTCACAGTCCAACTCTCACATCCATACGTGACCACAGGAAAAACCATAGCCTTGACTAGACGGACCTTAGTCGGCAAAGTGATGTCTCTGCTTTTGAAGATGCTATCTGGGTTGGACATAACTTTTCTTCCAAGGAGGAAGCGTCTTTTCATTTCATGGCTGCAGTCACCATCTGCAGTGGTTTTGGAGCCCAGGAAAATAAAGTCTGACACTGTTTCC
>SJYT01026771.1:117076-166593 GCA_006410635.1 Cephalophus harveyi | reverse complement strand
TCTGTTGTTCCATGTCCAGTTCTAACTGTTGCTTCCTGACCTGCATACAGATTTCTCAAGAGGCAGGTCAGGTGGTCTGGTATTCCCATCTCTTTCAGAATTTTCCACAGTTTATTGTGATCCACACAGTCAAAAGCTTTGGCATAGTCCATAAAGCAGAAATATATGTTTTTCTGGAACTCTTGCTTTTTTGATGATCCAGTGGATGTTGGCAACCTCACTTACCATTCCCTAATTGAATTTTTTCTTTCCCAGATAACTAGGAGTTGGACGGTTTGCAGAGGTTTCCTGTTAAAAGTTTGGAATAACTGAATAAAATTGCAGGTGAGATATTCTGGAAAGACTGAAAAATTTTATCAGAGAATCATTATGAATTATTGCTTGTTCTTTGCTTTCTAACTTCTTGTCCTTAGAGCTGAAACCATAGACATTCAACAAGGAGAGAGGCTCACAGGCTAAGAGGGTCCAGAGAGACAGATCTTATTGGACTTAGTAGAGGGTTATATTCGGTGGTATTTAGAAAACTTCTTTCAATCTTACATGATATGAACCTTTATGTAATCATAAATTATCATAGTAATCATAAATATGGCTAAAGTTTAGGTTTTACACACAGTTTCATCACTCAATTTAAAACATTTTATAATCATACAAATATTTTTTAAATATATATTAAATAATGAATTTGATACTGGCTTGGGTTAACCATGCAATACCTTTTTATTTTGAAGTGATATTCTTTTGATAAGAAGATAAATTAGTCCTTTCTCATAAATAACTATTGTGTAAAATATTGGAGGAGATATGGAAGGAATGAAGGGTGGGTGGATCAGACTTGGGGGAAAAGAGAAAAAAATCAGGAACAGAAGAAACATTAAAAAATAAGAAAGATCCTCAAAAATATACTTATTAAAAGATGTATTCAATGAACAGTGAAGAGTTTTTGGAAATTATGATCACTGAAATTTTTTTAGAGTAGTAGAATGGTTGGAAGATAAAGTTGACAAAAATTTCCAGCAACCAGATTTTTTAAATAAACATATGACTGTGGAAAAAGTAAGATGAAAAATTCAGATAACCTGTTTGGAAAGTTTATCTTTCGAGCATAGCAACAAAGAAAGAACGAAGAAAGAGGTGGGGAGGAAATCAGTGACGTTAAAACTGGAAAAGAACACACAGTGGAGAAAGACATGGGTTCCATATACGAGGGCTTTTCAAGTATCTAGCATAGTAAGTGAAAAAAAGGGTGATATCAAAGCTCATAATCATAAAATTTCAGAACTCTGGAAACAGAAAAGGAAATCCCCCAAATCTGGGCCATACAACAAAGGATAGCATAGGACATTTTAACAGCAAAACAAGAAGACATCAAAGCAATGCCTCCAAAGTACTGAAGGAAAGTCATTTGCATATAAGAGTTGTATTCTCAGATAAACTGCTGATCAAATGTAAAGATAGATTAAAATATCTGTGGAAATGCAAAGACCAAACAAAATGATCTCCTCTGACTTTTTGTATTAGGAAGTCAATAGACTAGAGGCTTACTGCTCAAAAGGTAGTACCACACAAAGGAGTGATAAAACAAGAGAGAGGAAGGTTTGGGACCCAGTGCAGAGAGGGGCACAAGGAATCTACATGCTGATGGCAAAGGGAGCTATAGGGCTACAGCCGTGAGGTAGTCTAGACTAAGTTGAAAGGAGGATTCTGGAAGGGGATGCATCCAAGAAAAAGTTTACTTGATTTATTTGATTGTAGTCAGAATTTACCCCTTTGTCCAAGATTTGGGGATAAACTAGAACAAAAACAGAAAACTAAGCAAATGAAAAAGAGTATTAATTCAGGGAAAACAACAAAGAAGATAATCATGGAAATATCATACCATGTGGCTCATAGGCAGGAAGCGTATGAAAGCCAAACCTCATCATTAGTGGTAGGAAACTAATCTCAGATGGTCAAGAATCTGCCTGCAATGCAGGAGACCTGGGTTTGATCCCTGGGTTGAGAAGATCCCCTGGAGGAGGGCATGGCAACCCACTCCAGTATTCTTGCCTGGAGAATCCCATGGACAGAAGAGCCTGGTGGGCTACAGTCCACGGGGGTTGCAAAGAGTCAGACACGACAGAGCAACTAAGCACACAGCACACGGACTGTAGCCCTCCAGGGGATCTCCCCAACCCAGGGACTGAACCCAGTTCTCCTGTGTTGCAGGCGGATTCTTTACAGTCTGAGCCACAAGGGAAGCCAAAGAATACTGGAGAAGGTAACCTATTCCTTCTCTAGGGGAATTCCCAACCCAGGAATCGAACCAGGGCCTCCTGCATTGTAGGCAGATTCTTTACCATCTGAGCTACTAGGGAAGCCCTAAAGAGTCGGACAAGATTGAACGACTAAGCACAGCACAAAGCTGAAAAAAAAAAAGCATTTTAAATTGAAGTATAGTCAGTATGGCTTCCCAGGTGGTTCAGTAGTAAAGAATCCACTGCCAAACAGATGAGGGTTTGATCTCCGGGTTAGGAAGATCTCCTGGAGAAGGAAATGGCAACCCACTCCAGTATTCTTGCTGAGAAATCCCATGGACAGAGGAGCCTGGCCAGCTACAGTCCATGGTGTTGCAAAGAGTTGGACCAACTTAGCGACTAAACAACAAACAAAACTTGGTTGATGTAAAATATAAGTTTCAACTGTACAACATAGCGGTTCACAAATTTTAAAGGCTATATTGCATTTATAGTTATCAACATTGGCTGTATCTCCTGTGTTGTACAATGTATCCTGTAGCTTATTTATTTTATATACAATAGCTTGCGTTTCTTAATCCCCTACCCCTATCTTGCCCCTTCCTCCTTCCCTCTCCCCACTGGTGAGCACCTTTGTTCTCTACATCTGTGAATCTGTTTCTTTTTTGTTATCATCACAAGTTTGTTTTATTTTTTAGATTCCACATATAAGAGACATAGTACAGTATTTGTCTTTGCTGACTTATTTCACTTGCAAAATACCCACTAAATCCATCTGTGTTGCTGCAAACGGCAAAATTTCATTCTTTTTATAGCTGAGTATTCCAATGTATATGTATGCACCACATCTTCTGTATCCAGTCCTCTATTGATGGGCACGGGTTGCTTCCACATCTTGGCAATTGTAAGTAATGCTGCCAGGATCACTGGGGTGTGCATATCTTTTCAAATTAGTGTTTTCATTTTGAAAAAAATTTTAATAGCAGTGTAAGGATATTATTCAGAAACATAATCACAAATAATAGAACAAATTAGAAGAGTTACAGGTGGGTGCCTCTGGAGAGGACTCAGGAGGGAAAAGTTGAGTCGGGGCTGCGGTTTTCAATTTTAAGCCTTCAAATATTTGGCCTTTTTAAACTGTTGTTTATGTATATCTTTACTCTTGAGAGTCCCTTGGACTGCAAGGAGATCCAACCAGTCAGTCCTAAAGGAGATCAGCCCTGGGTGTTCTTTGGAAGGAATGATGCTAAAGCTGAAACTCCAGTACTTTGGCCACCTCATGCAAAGAGTTGACTCATTGGAAAAGACTCTGATGCTGGCAGGGATTGGGGGCAGGAGGAGAAGGGGACGACCGAGGATGAGATGGCTGGATGGCATCACTGACTCGATGGACGTGAGTCTGAGTGAACTCTGGGAGTTGGTGATGGACAGGGAGGCCTGGCGTGCTGCGATTCATGGGGTTGCAAAAAGTCAGACATGACTGAGCAACTGAACTGAACTAAACTGATAAGAGTTTAAAAAATAAAAGGATCAGGATTGGGAGCTCATATACACCCGTGATGAATTCATGTCAATGTATTGCAAAACCAATAGGGTATTGTAAAGTAAAATAAAGTAAAAACAAAAAAATAAAAATAAATAAATAAATAAAAGGATCAAAATAAGTAGAATCAAGATATAAAAATAAATTTTCATTTTAGAATCTGATGCATTTATGATAGTGAATGTGAAACAATCTCACTAAATAATCCTTCAAGTCTTGGGATTTACCTTTATATTACCTCAAGTCAAGGTAATATACCTTTTAAGGAAGAACAATCAGAGGACTGTGATCAAACGATATTGCCTCAGTATTTTAAAAAGTGGTTTTTAAGGTAGTTTCAATTATGTGGTGGTGCAGTTAGTAAAGAATTCACCTTCCAATGAAGGAGACGCAAGAGATGAGGGTTTGAGCCCTAGGTTGGGAAGATCCCCTGGAGGAGGAAACGGCAACCCACTCCAGTATTCTTGCCTGGAAAAGTCCATGGAGAGAGGAACCTGGCGGGCTACAGTCCACGGAGTCACAGAGTCGGACACGACTGAGCACATACACACATGCACAGTTGTGTTACGTATACACACTTACACTTCAAAATAAGTGTGCTGTATTCTTCTTTATAATGTATATCAATCTTTCCCAAGTATATGTTCATCCTTATGAGTATTTAGAAACAACACTGGTTAAGTACAAGATCTCCAGTCCTCAGAGATTTAAAAAATTCATTCCCCATGTTTTCCAGATGTTTATCTGGTAGAATTCATCACTGATTTCTTTCCAACTCACTATTTGAATAGTTTTTCCCATCTGTAAATATGAATATCTCCAAACAGAGGCTCACAACATATTTCAGCTAAGACACAAACATTTCCATGGGACAGAAAACTCCACTTTATTCAAACAACAGATTAGGGATGAAATAGTGGTTTTAAGGTTGTTCTTGACATTTAAGAAAGCCTGAAGTATTTTTATCCCATTGCTGCCTGTTGTTTCTCTAGATACCTAATAACTTTGAAGAGAAGATCCCAGCATATTATATATACTGAAACCCTGTCCAATGCAAAGTGATATTTTTCTTTCTATTTTTCATTTCTGAATGCTGGCTCCAGTCAACAATATAATCATTTTCTCTTATTGATTTTCTTATAAAATGCGTCCTTGTTAGATTCATTGATGACTATACATTACTGAGGCACCTGATAAAATTTCATTGTTATTACCACCAGACAGGAAATGCTTTATGCTGGATGAAAATAACTACCTCTCAAGAAGAAGGTGAAACCAGGCTTAATGCAAAACGCCAGAGAATGGCATCCGTACCTGAAAACTAATCATCAAGAATTGCTGCCCTCAAATCAATTCAATATTATTCTCCACCCAGATGTACTGTATCACTCCAGCTTGACCTGGGTTTTTTGCCTAAAAAAGGAAAAAAAAAAGATGAATTTTCTCACTTTAACCACTAAACAATTTAAAGCTTTAGCTCTTTAAAAGAATTCTGATGCTCTCATGACTAGCCTGGGCAGTGCACCTCCTAAATCACTCTGGATTTTCAGTTTTCAGTGGCCTGTACCTGATTAACTTGAATTGATTTGGGCTAGAAGATTTGTTAAAACAAAACAACTGAAGTCAAATAGTGACTTTGTATTTGCAGGGTTGAATAATATATAGCCCATATAATATATATATGTATGTATACATATATATATATATGTATAATCCAAGTTCTTTTTCCTTTTGTATTTGGGGTATCAAAACAAATTATTATATCACTGAGTTCTCCTTTTTACTGAGAAATGCTGAAGTAGTCTCTTTTATTTTGCCAGAATTATAGGCTTCCTGAAATTCCTAAAGCACCACACTGACAAAAACAACAAAAGATACATTTACTTAAGTTTATTCAAAGGTTATGGATTATTCCTAGGAGGTCCAACTTAAAAGGAAAATAGAATGTTAATACTTAAAAATCTGACAGAACATACTCTTACATGATAATTTATTTTTCAGTTAAATTCCATCTCCGCTGTGCTGTTCCTTATGGAATGCCACATAGAGATACTGTTTCAAAAAATAAAGTTAAATTTTCTTCTTGGTGGGAAATGGTTTCTAAAATCAATTTCTTCTTTAAAATTAGAATGTCAATTCCAAATAACAAAAGTATTCAGAACCCCACATAGATCTGATAACAGCAAATTTATGAATGAGTCTTTCACACTGAATTTTAATTTTAAAAATTAAGACACTTAAAGCTAGCACTTTGCTGCATAAATGATGGCATATTGTACTGCAACACTTCCTTGCTCAGTCTAATCTGAATAAGAGAATATTTCAATCAACATCATTTCATTTCCTAAACCTAGGCATAAGAACTCTAATTAGGTATTACTAATAAGAGATTCGGAGAAGGCAATGGCACCCCACTCCAGTACTCTTGCCTGGAAAATCCCATGGACGGAGGAGCCTGGTAGGCTGCAGTCCATGAGGTTGCTAAGAGTCAGACATGACGGAGTGACTTCACTTTCACTTTTCACTTTCATGCTTTGGAGAAGGAAATGGCAACCCACTCCAGTGTTCTTGCCTGGAGAATCCCAGGGACGTTGGAGCCTGGTGGGCTGGCGACTATGGGGTAGCACAGAGTCGGACACAACTGAAGTGACTTAGCAGGAATAAGAGATTAGGGCTTCCCAGGTGGCGCTGGTGATAAAGAACCCACCTGCTAATGCAGGGGACATAATGAGACTCAGGTTCAATCCCTGGATTGGGAAGATCCCTTAGAGGGGGACAGGGCAATCCACTCCAGTATTCTTGCCTGGGGAATCCCATGGCCAGAGAAGCCCTGTGAGCTATAGTCCATAAGGTCTCAAAGAGCTGGACACGACTTAAGCAACTTCGCACACATGTATGCAATGAGATTATTTACGGACCTGACTGACAGAGAAATAATTCATAATTAGCATGCTAACTGCACAAGACCGGCTGTTCCCTTAGACTCAAAATAGCACCTGCACTAAACTCTCCTTTGTAGATTATTTATTTGCTTAAAAAATCCTTTCTCCAGCCTAGAGGTAAGAGCTCCATTCTTGCCTCCTTTATCAGAGCTCTTCTGACTAAGGAGGTTTCCCTACAGTCTTCAGGCAGCACATTGACCACAGTCTCCAACAACCTGACTTTGCTCCTGATTACCCTGTTTTCTTTGGCTTCAAAAGGAGCAAGTTTTCCATCTATTTGCAAGCCTCAGTTTTTCCATTTGAAAAATGGGACCAAGGTTCTGTACAGGTTCAAGTGAATCAAGTGCTAAAATCAAATCCGATCCTAAGAAAGATGACCAGGCAGATAGCCATTTTCTCCGTAAATCATTTTGAGGGAGTTCTAACCACAATAACATTCCATTTGGCCACTGTATTAAATGTGTAAACAAAGCTACTCTTTTAGGTCTTTCTGAAAAATATGCACCGAGGGACTTATAAACAGCATATTTTTATTCATTAAATCATTTTTAAAATAGGCTGTGAATGAGAACTTAAAAGTGCTTAAGAAAACATTATTCATTCTGCAAAGCTTACTACAGCCCAGAATGCAAACTGGTCACTTGGGACTATTTTAAAGCTACAAGCAGAAGGACACAGCAGTCACTGCCTTCCTCCCTCTGTGACAAGCCAGACCTTCTCAGACTTGGCCTGTCCACTCCTCAGCTGGGTTGGGCCATCCACTCGGGCTGGTGCAGCCTCCACGTGACCAAGATCTTTGATGTGAACAAGGCAGAAAATCACGAAACTAAAAACAAATCTGTTGGGGGGGACGGCGGGGGGGGGGGGAATGTACTTTGCTTTCCAGATTTTATTTTAAAACATTTATTCAGGCTTCTCTATGATTTCAAGCCCCACAGCCCAAAGGCATTAAACTGTATTGAAGCTTAATGGCCTGAAAAGTTTCCTTTTGAATTACAGCACATTCAGTTACAAAGGGGGGAGGGGTGGGCATCTGCAACTAATCTGAAAATTCCATTTCTGATCCTGGACTTTGAGGACATAAAAATAGCCAGCAAGAACACTTTCAAATCACACAGGGGAGAATATGACTTCTGGGAGCTGAGTTTCTATACTGATGCCTGGTTAAGAGAATTTTCCATTAGTGAAGAATGACCTTTAATATAGAGAGGTTTAGATGAGCATCAAGAAGAAAAAAATAAGCTACATATGCTTCTCTAGACTCTGTTCTCACTAAGTGATTCACTTACCGTAGAGGAAAATTCTAAGAGCTTTCATTGTACAGATAAAATGGGGAACTTGTTTCTAGACCAGTTGGCTCCCAAACAGGAATGAGATACTGGGTACAGGTAGAAATTTAAATTTTTTTAAATGTGTCTGTTGGACCTAGATCATCTTTTAACTTTTTGTTTGGTATTGAAGGTACATGTAACAGCATCCCCTTAAATAAACTAATGTACCTGTGCTGCGGTACAGAAGTCAATCCACAGCCAACTCCTCTAGACACCATACCTGAGGCACAGTGAAATTGTTCCAAATCTTAGTCTGTAAAGGAATCCTTTGAATGCTGAGGGCATGGCCACCCCAACTACAGGAACCTTACTTATCAACAATAGCTCTACCCATTGGCTTTCTGTTATTGAGTTCTGTTCTTTTTCCTCTCATAAAAAAATGTCCTACTGTATATCACCAATAACAGGGCAATAAGAAAGGTACAAACAGATGAGTCCTGTGCAAATCTTTATTATCAATTTCACTGCAAAATATGTATATTTTGCATTTGTGCAAAACAGATTTTGACATGATCGTGCTGCATGAGATGGCCTATTTATTATGGTAGCATAGATTATCTCAGGAGCAGAGACAGAGAAATGCTCACTATCGAAGTGGATATTTTTAATATTAACTTCAGTCGGCTATTTTTGAAGAGTTATTTTTGTCAGCCATACAAACAGGATATCAAGTGCAACTTTCTTTTGTTGATAGAGTGTCAGTGTTTCCTCTGTTGTTAATTGAGTGTCAGTAAGTTGCCTGAATGGTTATTTAGCAAAAAGAAGGAGGTCAACTCTGAGAAATATGGATTCTTTTCTAAACTTCAGGATGTTCCAAGGAAGACAGAATAATACAAAATGCTATTTGAGGATTTGAAAAATGTATTTTTTAAAGATCTAGATGACTTAACATTTCAAAATAAGGAAAAATCTCTATCTTCTAAAAAATGACCTATCACATGAAAGGATTCCAATGATCATTGCTAATGGACACTATATTTAAACAGTTTTTGTTTTTAAAAAATTTACTATTTTCTTGAGGTTTAATATATCAATTTTATTGAGATATAATTGACATATAATATTATATTAGTTTCAGATTTACAACATAATAATTCAATATATGTATATTACAAAGTGATCACAACATCTAGCTAACATCCATCACCACACATGGTTACAATATTTTTTCTTATGATAAGAACTCTCAAAATCTACTCTTTCAGCAACTTTCAGATACACAATACAGCATTGTTAACTACAGTCACCATGCTATCCATTACATCCTCACAATTTATTTTTTTATAACCAGAAATGTGTATCTTAATATGTTTTACTTTAAAGATAAAATGCCTAGCAAAGCTGTTTAAGTCTCAAGAAAAACTAAAAACAATTAATATGGTCAAATCGCTTGTAGGTAACAACTGTATCCTTTCCTCTGGATCTTTCCTCCTAGCTCAGGTGGCCAAACCCTCACTCCCTCAAAAGTCCCTGTTATAAACTACCACATCTCTTGGAGACCCTTATCATAACTGTATTAAATAATTAATTATACATTTCTGGGTTTGAGATGTTGTAGACTTGACTTTTCTGTTCCCCTGCGTCACTTCTGAGAAAACTACCCACACAACAGTATGTGAAATAAGAAACAAAAAACACAAGCTTCCTCTCTGTTGAGCCTAGGAGTCATCTGAAATCCTGTCACGATTATGTACACACACAAAGCTGGTGGAAAGGCTAAAGCTAACTGCTTGCAGAGAGACGTACTAAAGAGAAGCCAGCTAACAGAATGCCCAAACCAGGAAAGGCTCAGGAATGGGAAGCATCAGGTGGTGGAGAGATGGGGATTAAATGCCCCATGAAACCAAGGTGTTCAGCTGAAACCCACACATGGAGCAGCTGTTCACTCCTTGCTACTCCTCACTGGATCCTCACCTCCACTCTGCAAGGCCAGGAGATGGGAAATGACAGGAGCTAAGGGACACGAGGCAGAGCAGAGAGCCCGGGGGGACGGCACTGACGGCTCAGCCTCATGTCACACGATGAGGTGCCAGACCTTGCTCCTTCCAAAGTGATAATCAGATTTACACACGCTTAACAGGAGATTTGGAGAAGGCAATGGCACCCCACTCCAGTACTCTTGCCTGGAAAATTCCATGGACGGAGGAGCCTGGTGGGCTGCAGTCCATGGGGTCGCGAAGAATCAGACACGACCGAGCGACTTCCCTTTCACTTTTCACTTTCATGCATTGGAGAAGGAAATGGCAACCCACTCCAGTGTTCTTGCCTGGAGAATCCCAGGGATGGGGGAGCCTGGTGGGCTGCCGTCTATGGGGTTGCACAGAGTCGGACACGACTGAAGTGACTTAGCTTAACAGGAGATTACGGCTCTGCTTGGGCAGCCCCAGAAACAGATCAGCAGATACTTATATTTGGGGGCTTGTCAATGAAAAAGGCAGTTCATAATCTGATAATTCTATAGTGACTCTCACCAACTGACAAGTTCCTCACATACAAATACCTCCAATCTCACTACCTTCTTAGCAACTTTCCTTTAGGAATATTTCCTGAAAGAAAAATCAGGCAAGTGGACAAACACATGTATACAACAGTGCCTAGTAAGTACAATATTATAAATCAACTATACCTGAATAAAAATTAATTAATCAGTTTTTTAAAATGTGAAAAATGCCTAATGCAGCATTACTTGTGGTAGTAACAAATTAGAAACCTAGATGTTTTCAACAATAAATGACTGGTTAAAGAAATGTTGTGGCCATTAAAAAGGGTATTGACATGAAAGATACTAATGACCTAGGGATAGTAAAAAAAAAAAGGTAGGTTTGTTTCAAACATGTATGTTACAATTCCATTTACATATATATCTCTTTATATATGCATATAAACATGAAGGATTTTTTTAATAGTAGCTATCTCTAGGAGGCAAAACTATAAGAAATTATTCATTTCTCTGTAAATGAATATTTTATCAAATTTACATCAGGGAAGTCCTTGGCAGTCCAGCGGTTAAGAATCCACCATCCCCAAATGCAGGGGACATGAGTTTGATCCCCGGTCCAGGAAGATTCCAAATGCCATGCTCACACACCACAACTGCTGAGCCCCAGCGCTGCCACTAGAGAGAAGCCCCCACTTGCTGCAACTAGAGAAAGGCTGTGCACAGCAATGAAGACCCAGGGGAAGCCAAAAATAAATAAATTAATTAAATGGCTGGGAAATCTAAATCAGTAAACTTGGTAGAAAGGAAAGAACTTTAGAGGTAAGAGAAACAACATATGGTGCACTGTTGGAAAATATCCAAAAAACTACCTTTAGTATCTGTAAGGGGAAAAGAGAGAATATTGCATCCATGAAATAAGAAGCTATAAAAAGGGGACAAACAAGAAGGAAGAGCTTATAGAAAAGAAAAATATGACAGCTAAATGAAGAAGTCCAGCAGAACTGAAAGATAAAAAATTTTTTAATCTGCCAAAGAAATAGACAATGAAAGAAAAACATGAGAGAATTAGAGTATCAGTGAAGAATGTTGAACAGCTGACACACAGAACAGACAGAAAAGAGAAAACAGTTGGGGGAAAATTATCAAATAAATAATATATGAAACATTACCAGAACTGAAATTTACAAATCTGAAAAAAGAAAAGCCTTCTGAGAGTCTGGTATAGCTAATGAAAAATAGGCACATCAGAAAAGTTTAGAGCACTAGGGATAAAGAGAAGATCCTAATAGCTTCCTAACGGGAGAGTAGTAAACCCGGAACACACAGAGGGTCAGGAATAAGAATGGCATCAGACTTCTCAAAAGTGGCATTGGAACACAGAGGACAATGAAACGATTTTTCTTCCTCAGGAAATCTTTAAAATAAGTAAACAAAAGAAGAAAAAGAAAAAAAAATTAATATTATAAGTAAAGTTACACTGGGCATTTTTTCACATTTCTTTTAATTAACTAATTAATTAATTGGCTCAGTTGTAAAGAATCTGCCTGCCGAGGAGGAGGAGACCCATGGACTCCTGGATCCAGGAGACTCCTGGATCAGGAAGATCCCCTGGAGAAGGAAATAGCAAGCCACTGCAGTATTCTTGCTTGGGAAATCGCGTGGACAGAGGAGCCTAGCGGGCAAAAGTCCATGGGATTCCAAAGAGTCAGATAAGACTTAGCAATTGAACAAGAACAATAGTTGATTTACTATATTACATTTACTAGGCATTGTCATGTACACATCACTGTCCATTTTTCCCTTAGGAAAAATTCCTAAAGGGAACTTGCAAGTACTTCACTTGTAGTGAAGTACATATTTAAGATTGGAGGTGCTTGTCTATGCTTAAAGTTGACTCCTGGATCCAGGAGACTCCTGGATCAGGAAGATCCCCTGGAGAAGGAAATAGCAAGCCACTGCAGTATTCTTGCCTGGGAAATCACATGGACAGAGGAGCCTAGCGGGCAAAAGTCCATGGGATTCCAAAGAGTCAGACAAGACTTAGCAATTGAACAAGAACAATAGTTGATTTACAATATTACATTTACTAGGCATTGTCATGTACACATCACTGTCCATTTTTCCCTTAGGAAAAATTCCTAAAGGGAACTTGCAAGTACTTCACTTGTAGTGAAGTACATATTTAAGATTGGAGGTGCTTGTCTATGCTTAAAGAAAACAGAAAATCCAATGTAGGAAAAAGGCAAAGGAAAATCCCAGGACCACAGAGCTCCAGAGCTACTGGTTCAGATCAGAGCAAGGAGACACAGGAACCAGGAGAGATGTTTCCAGGGAGAAAAAGGAGGTGGGGAGAGGAAAAACACGAGAGAGAATCAGACAGATTAATACCAAAGGAACCGGTACTGGGAGATCAGAAGAGAGTATATGTACGTACCCATGTGTTCAGTCATGTCAGACTTTTTGAGACCCTCTGGACTATTGCCCACCAGGCTCCTCTGTTCATGGGACTGTCCCAGCAAGAATACTGGAGTAGGCTGCCATTTCTTCCTCCAGGACATTTTCCCGACCCAGAGATCGAACCTTCCTCTCTTGTGTCTCCTACCTAGGCCTGCAGTTTCTTTACCACTGCACCACCTGGGAAGCCCAGAAGAAAGCACAGAAAGACATATTAATGGCTGGGAAGAAAACAAGTCCAGTGAAAACCAAGGGAGTTAGTAACTCCAGAGAAAGTGAAGGCATAATGAGAAAAGAAACATAATCATGGCACACTATTTGGCTCAGACAAGAGTATTTATAGTCATAGTTTTATAAACTCAGAAGCACTGAACCAAAAATCAAGGGAAAGACTGGAGGGTGTTGTAAAAAGAACAAAGTCTTCTCTGGCAGAGGAGATATTCCACAGAAGTGAGTAAAACTGATGCCTCAAGGGCGCATCATACTTACTGAGAAATATGGAAGTTACAGAAAGACATATTAATGGCTGGGAAGAAAACAAGTCCAGTGAAAAGCAAGGGAGTTAGTAACTCCAGAGAAAGTGAAGGCATAATGAGAAAAGAAACATAATCATGGCACACTATTTGGTTCAGACAAGAGTATCTATAGTCATAGTTTTATAAACTCAGAAGCACCGAACCAAAAATCAAGTGGAAAGACTGGAGGGTGTTGTAAAAAGAACAAAGTCTTCTCTGGCAGAGGAGATATTCCACAGAAGTGAGTAAAACTGATGCCCTAAGGGCGCATCATACTTACTGAGAAATATGGAAGTCATTCCAGAAGAAGCAACTCGAAGAGCTGAAAGTAGCTGAAGGATGGGGGAGCAGAGCTTTATTACATAGTAAATAAGACAATTACTCTTCATGGAAGACTTTTATAGCTTTTACCTAATGATGAACATCAGTTCTGATAGTCAACTGCTAAGTGCCTTAGCTCTATACTTTAAAATGTACATTATCATGTCCCTATAAACAAAAGGCAAAGAAATTCCTCCTATTCTACTCCTTTCATCACAGGCCTGCAAAGCCCTCCAGGCCAAGGCCAACTGAAGTGGACCAGATAGTCTTCTGGCGGCCTAAATAACATACAGACTTGTCTCCACCTTGCAAATGGACTTGAGTCAGAAATCCCTGGGCCACTTGTTTGGAACATGGGAATTTTTTTTTCCTCATCCCTATCTCAAGAGACATATTTTAGACAATTATTTATCAACAGATTCTGGATGGTGGCCTCCTTGGATCAAGAGCAGGGAGATGGATGGAGTCCTACTCCTTTCATCACAGGCCTGCAAAGCCCTCCAGGCCAAGGCCAACTGAAGCGGACCAGATAGTCTTCTGGCGGCCTAAATAACATACAGACTGTCTCCACCTTGCAAATGGACTTGAGTCAGAAATCCCTGGGCCACTTGTTTGGAACATGGGAATTTTTTTTCCTCATCCCTATCTCAAGAGACATATTTTAGACAATTATTTATCAACAGATTCTGGATGGTGGCCTCCTTGGATCAAGAGCAGGGAGATGGATGGAGGTGAGGGGAATGACTGTAAGTAATGTGTGTGAGTGCATGCTAAGCCGCTTCAGTTATGTTCAACTCTTTGTGATGCTATGGACTGCAGCCTGCCAAGCTCCTCTGTCCATGGGATTCTCCAGGCAAGAATACTGGAATGGGTTGGCATGCCCTCCTCCAGGAGATCTTTCTGACCTAGGGATCAAACCCAGGTTACATATCCTTCACTGGCAGGTGAGTTCTTTACCACTAGAGCTACCTGGGAAGGTGGTTATTGTTAACATTAAGCTTTTGTTTTGCATGGTAGGTTCATGGATATTTACTACTTTATAAAATTATATTAATAAACAAGTAAACAATAAAAGCACGACCAGTGATAAGAATGTGTCAGAAACGAAAAATTATCAACCTATTTCTACACACCTGAAGCCCAGTGGAAATAAAAACATATTAGCCCAGAATCCTGTTTAACTGATTATATAATAGATAGCACATTTACCCATATAATCAGCAATTACATGCAACAAATATTTATTAAACATATCCTCAGGAGGTAACACACTATGCAAGTCCTATGGTTATGGCAATCAGAGAGACACAGCCCCAGGCTTGGGGGTGTTTAAGAATCACTTTTATCTTTATAATTCAGAATTAAATACAAATATATGGATCATTTCGGAGAAGGCAACGGCATCCCACTCCAGTACTCTTGCCTGGAAACTCCCACGGACAGAGGAGCCTGGTAGGCTGCAGTCCATGGGGTTGCTGAGTCAGACACGACTGAGCGACTTCACTTTCACTTTTCGCTTTCATGCATTGGAGAAGGAAATGGCAACCCACTCCAGTGTTCTTGCCTGGAGAATCCCAGGGATGGCAGAGCCCGATGGGCTGCCGTCTATGGAGTCGCACAGAGTCAGACACGACTGAAGCGACTTAGCAGCAGCAGCAGCAGCATATAGATCATTTCAAATGTCTTTAAAACATACACATAGCAGTTCCCTTATGCATTCCATGACTAATAATCAAAAAAAAAAGAAACACAACAGTGAAATACATTAGGAAGAGTATATTGATTTTATCTTGATTGTTGGGACTATGAAAGCAGATTTGATGAGGAATATGGAGAGTTACAAGGATGTCCAAGCGGGCTCTGAAGAGACACCAGGGCCCTTGTGAGGATCGTAGTTGGTGACAGTGGTGGCCCTGCCCTCTCCCATTGACGTGTGTGTCCCTGAGAGCTGTTTTATATTTATCAGTCAAGATTAGGGCCACATTTAGCTGTAGTAAGTACATGTTAATACCATCAAAGTAACTAAGGTCTCTGAATTCTCACCAAAAAAGCAAATCTTCCCATTATTTCTTGATTCCACCTCTCCTTTACACACATTCTTTTCCAGGGTTTCACTCTAGTTCTCTTGAGTTGTTATTTCTCATTCTAAAAAATCTCTGTGAGAGTCTTGAGTACAAAATCGGCTTTAGCCCATAAAGATTCTGGTTTGACGTTATATCCCACACACCTCACAGACCANCAGGGTTTCACTCTAGTTCTCTTGAGTTGTTATTTCTCATTCTAAAAAATCTCTGTGAGAGTCTTGAGTACAAAATCGGCTTTAGCCCATAAAGATTCTGGTTTGACGTTATATCCCACACACCTCACAGACCACACACACACCCTTAGTTTTGCACACCACACACACTTACCCCACATGTACCTGACCGCTTCACAGCCAGCAGGACCCTGAAGTTCATTCCGAAAATCAGGGCCAAGGCTTCACATGGGCACCTTCAGAGAAGATGCACTAACTCGGCAGCCACACCTTTGCCAGGAAATGGGCCTGCAGACAGGGAGTAACTGGTTCCTGGTCCCCAAACACACAGCCCTGTCTGCCTGCCACCCAGAAAAAAAAAACAAAGTTATAGGCAAGGTAGTTAGCAGAAAGGCTGAGGAGGAAAAAAATCCTCATGATTTGAGTAACACTTCCGCAGCATTTACTCTTTGCCAGGTCTGCTCTGTCAACAAGGGTCCATCTAGTAAAAGCTGTGGTTTTTCCACTAGTCATGTGTGGATGTGACAGTTGGATCATAAAGAAAGCTGAGCAATAAATTGATGCTTTTGAACTGTGGTGTTGAAGAAGACTCCTGAGAGTCCCTTGAACTGCAAGGAGATCCAACCAGTCCATCCTAAAGGAAATCAGTCCTGAATATTCATTGAATGGACTAATGCTGAAGCTGAAACTCCAATACTTTGGCCACCTGATGTGAAGAACTGACTCCCTTGAAAAGACCCTGATGCTGGGAAAGATTGAAGGCAGGAGGAAAAGGGGATGACAGAAGATGAGATGGTTGGATGGCATCACCAAATCAATGGACATGAGTTTGAGCAAGCTCTGGGAGTTTGTGATAGACAGGGAAGTCTGGCGTGCTGCTCAGACTCAACTGAGCGACTGAACTGCACTGAACTGAGGTCTAAATGTTTTAAGAATACTATTAATCTGTGAGACAGGTACTGTTATATGCATTAAAAGATGGAGGCCAGATAAATTAAATTATTTGTCTAAAGTCACACTGCTACAAAGAGATAGATTTGCTCCAAGCAGTCTGCCTCCAGAATCTGTGCTGTTAATTATCTGCGACCCGCTGGAGGAAGTTCGAAGGGTCCATCGTACCACCATTTCTCAGACGGACGGTTACGTCTTCAGTGTCCTCTACCCCCAAACTAGGGACCCAGTCCTTCTATGGGAGCTCATCCTTTACCGTTGGACATGAGGTCATAAGAGTGGACCTTTTAAGGTACCTGTCTTCTCGGACCGTCTGATACTGGGGTGAGGGACCCCAGTATTTCTCAACCTGTGTTGACTCATACGTGCGTGTGTAGACGTCGGAGGAAGTAGGACTCGATCCTTCGGAGGAGAGATGGATCAAGGACCCTAGTGATTACTCGATAAAAAAAAGATAGTCTTCCTTATCTCACACACACCCTTGACGAGTCCTATTTAGGTCTTCGACGGAAGGGTCGGTGGGTCTCCCAGTCTTCGATGTCACACCTCAGTCCCTTCCTCCCGACCCCTGACCTCGAAATCCGTGACTTTTAGTACAAAACCTGACCAGACATACATGGAGTGGATCACACTGGTGGCCAAGGAAAGGAGAGGTGATGCCAGGGCTGGAGGCCACTTGTAAACAGAAAATAAATCAAAGGTGGAGGTTAAAGTCTGTCTGAACTAAGAGGACACTCTGAATCTCTGTGGATGAAGTACACTGGAAAATAAAGCCAAACCATTGTCATCAGAGAAGCGTATAAATAGCATTCAGAGAACCTGGCTTCTGTGCCCACTCAACTCTGTGAGCACTCGAGAAAGTCCAGGTGAGAGGAAAACGTGCCATAGGACAGAATGGAATACAGAACATAGCCCAGATTTTTCTCTTCTCAGTGGAGTCTTGATTCTGGTCTTAGTATGTGTGAGAGGGGACCTCAGCCGCCCAGGGCACTTGAGAATATCTGACAGCACGGTCTGAGGGCTGAGAGCAGATGGGCTTCTCGGAAGCACCACCCGTTGGAGGGAAAATAAAGAAATAAATGAGGGAAAAAACAGAAGAGCTGACCTTAGTCAAGATAAAAGAAATCCACAATAGGAAGGTCAGCCAGTCTAAGAATAACTGTCCTGCAAAAACAAAACCAGGCCAAATATAACGTCCCCTACCTCAGCCCAAATCATCTGCCTTTTGAAGTCAGTGTTATGTCGCTTTATTTTTTTTCTCCCTTATTCCCTATGGGCTCTTCCAAGGTAGGCCATTCTCTGTGAGAAGATATATGTGAGCAAGGTTTCATTTGACATCCGTTTTGAGCTATTAAATTTGCAGTGGTTATTTTTAGAACATAAGATAGTTTAAGAAATAATTAGGTGCCCATATGTGATACAGGCCAGATAGTGGCAAATGTTTTTAGGATTATGTCCAAAAAATTCAAACTGACTGAAGAGTAGGAAAAAATAATGTGGATTTGAAGTTTATTAAAATGATTAATTTTTTTTAATGTAGCAATATAACGTAGCCGTACCTCAATTTCCTTATTGGCATGCTTCATTGTTGTTTGCATAAAACAACTGCCCTGACCCCTCCCAGCCCCCAATCTGTGAGGCCAGCGTGATCGGTTGGGTTTCCAGCAGTGGTGATGGATTTGCTGTGATCGACCCTCACCCTCTCCTGTTTCCGCCCATGATGAATGGACACCATTACAAGATGGCGTCTGGGGTTAGGAGTGCAGCCTAGGGGAGCGCACCCCCACCGAGGAATCAAACACCGGACCTTGGCCTCTTTTGTGTGATGCCTTAACCTACTGAACTAATCAGCCACAGAGAAATAAGGATGCTTATCACTGACTTGCCAAACAGAAGTGCTATGAGAAAATATCTTTTAAAAAAAGGAAGGTGATCTTAGAAGCTTTGCTTCCACAGTAAAACATCTATTTAAATATTATCTTAAGTCAGGAACAAAGGCAGTGGCAATAAATGTGGTCTCTCTAAGTCAACAACTGGCTAGCTACTACATGCATCTACAAAATCAGTTTCATAAGATCATGCCTATTTTAGAAACATCAATACTAAAACAACAGTAACGGTTTTAGTTTAAGCACTGCTTGGATATGCATTATCTCCAGCCAAGCAATAACCAAACAAATTCCTCTCTTACATTTCCCCAAGTTCAAGTACAAGGCTTTGAGCACACCACAAGCTTTATAAAACAGCCCAGCTTTAAGTATGCAATAATCGCTCATTTCCTGGCCATTAATTCAGACATCATGCAATCACTCAAAGGCATCCATTTTCCTTGGCTGCTATTTTGGGGACTGCCGCCCTATTGTCATCCCTGCCTTAGACCCCTGACTTCACCGTCTTTTAATTAGAGCAGCAAGAACGACAGGCGGAGTCAGCCTGCTGGGGGTGATTCATCACAGGGCTCACTTTGCTCCCTGGCCCCTTGGATGACAGTTTCTAAACAGGACATTTTGGATATCAAGATAGCTGCTTAAGGAAACAGAAAAACAAATGGTGACCATCTTGTAAGCTACTCACCGAAGACTATAAACTCTAGACTAGGGCTGTATTTACTGACATTGTGTTTTGATTAAATATCCAAATAGACTATACCAACGGTGATACTTCGGAAGATGTTTTGTCTGAGCCTGCCCTCAAATAAACTGATGTCATAGCCTAAGAGCTGCCCAAGGTGTGAACTCATATTCTTACAACTGAGCAATTGCACCTATTTTTAGTTGATCTGCTTTTTAGCTAAATATTCCATGAATGATTTTAAAACCTCAATAAAAATTATTAAAATTCAATAGTTTAGGAGGTAATTAATCCATAATTTTTCATTCTTCCTTGATCATGCTCTACTGTTTTTTAAAACAATGCAGACTTTACAAATACTGTACAATAGAAAATAAATTTGATATTGAACAACTGATTGACTTCCAAGGCTATTTCCAGGCATTGATTTAAGTGCTGAAGATACAGCAGTGAACAAAACACACCCACGTCCGCCTTTATGGAGTTTATATGCCAGCAGATGAGACAGAAAAACAAAACACAGAAATAAACATAAAGTATTTACATCAGAAGGTGATGGTACTCAAGAAAAAGCCTGAGAGGGACCCAAGTAGTACCTGACAAGATGGGGGAAGTGCATTTTTCTGAAGAGCCAAGGAATAATTCACTAAGAAAAAGAAAAATAAATGTAAAAAAGCAAAATGGCTGTCTGAGGAGTCCTTACAAATAGCTGTGAAGAGAAGAGAAGCCAAAAGCAAAGGAGAAAAGGAAAGATATACCCATTTGAATGCAGAGTTCCAAAGAATAGCAAGAAGAGATAAGAAAGCCTTCCTCAGCAATCAGTGCAAAGAAATAGAGGGAAAAAATAGAATAGGAAAGACAAGAGATCTCTTCAAGAAAGTTAGAGATACCAAGGGAACATTTCATGCAAAGATGGGCTCAATAAAGGACAGAAATGGTATGGACCTAACAGAAGCAGAAGATATTAAGAAGAGGTGGCAAGAATACACAGAAGAACTATACAAAAAAGATCTTCACGACCCAGATAATCACGATGGGGTGATCACTCATCTAGAGCCAGACATTCTGGAATGTGAAGTCAAGTGGGCCTTAGAAAGCATCACTACGAACAAAGCTAGTGGAGGTGATGGAATTCCAGTTGAGCTGTTGAATACCAGACCACCTGACCTGCCTCTTGAGAAACCTGTATGCAGGTCAGGAAGCAACAGTTAGAACTGGACATGAAACAACAGACTGCTTCCAAATAGGAAAAGGAGTGTGTCAAGGCTATATATTGTCACCCTGCTTATTTAACATATATGCAGAGAGAGAAGGCAATGGCAGCCCACTACAGTACTCTTGCCTGGAAAATCCCATGGACGGAGGAGCCTGGTAGGCTGCAGTCAATGGGGCCGCTAGGAGTCGGACATGACTGAGTGACTTCACTTTCACTTTTCACTTTCATGTATTGGAGAAGGAAATGACAACCCATTCCAGTGTTCTTGCCTGGAGAATCCCAGGGATAGGGGAGCCTGGGGGGCTGCCGTCTCTGGGGTCGCACAGAGTTGGACACGACTGAAGTGACTTAGCAGCAGCAGCAGCAGCAGAGTACCTCATGAGAAATGCTGGGCTGGATGAAGCACAAGCTGGAATCAAGGTTGCCAGGAGAAATATCAATAACCTCAGATATGCAGATGACACCATCCTTAAGGAAGAAAGTGAAGAAGAACTAAAGAGCCCCTTGATGCAAGTGAAAGAGGAGAATGAAAAAGTTGTCTTAAAGCTCAACATTCAGAAAACGAAGATCATGGCATCTGGTCCCATCACTTCATGGCAAATAGATGGGGAAACAGTGGCTGACTTTTGGGGGCTCCAAAATCACTGCAGATGGTGATTACAGCCATGAAATTAAAAGACACTTACTCCTTGGAAGGAAAGTTATGACCAACCTAGGCACTATATTAAAAAGCAGAGACATTACTTTGTCAAAAAAGATCCGTCTAGTCAAGGCTATGGTTTTTCCAGTAGTCATGTATGGATGTGAGAGTTGGACTATAAAAAAAGCTGAGCACAGAAGAATTAATGCTTCTGAACTGTGGTGTTGGAGAAGACTTGAGCGTCCCTTGGACAGCAAGGAGATCCAACTAGTCCATCAAAAAGAGATCAGTTCTGGGTGTTCATTGGAAGCACTGATGTTGAAGTTGAAACTCCAATATTTTGGCCACCTGATACAAAGGGCTGATTCATTTGAAAAGACCCTGATGTTGGGAAAGATTGAAGGCAGGCAGAGAAGGGGACGACAGAGGATGAGATGGTTAGATGGCATCACTGACTCAGTGGACATGAGTTTGGGTAAACTCCGGGAGTTGGTGATGGACAGGGAGCCCTGGTGTGCTGCAGTTCATGGGGTCGCAAAGAGTCGGATACAACTGAGTGACTAAACTGAATTCAGAAAGAAGGTGATATTTGCCAAGAGATTGAAGGAAGAGAGGTGAGAAAGTGGTCCAGATTGAATGAACAAGAAACAGCATTAAGGTCCATTTGGCTGGAACCTGGTAGATGAAGGAGGACATGATAAAAGGTGTGTTCAGAAAAGTAGCAGGGATCAGATCTTGTCGGGCTTATTACACCTTTGTAAGGACTTTGAGTTGAGTTGGTAGAAATGAGTTCTTAACAGATGCTTTCATTCACATTCTGAAAGTACCCACTTCTTTCTAAGGTCTTATGCTCCATAATATTATTTGGTATGGATTCTCATTGATGCACTTTTATATACCTTCTTCCCATTCTAATCACTTAATTGTAAGTCTGATTAGAATCATTCTTATCCAAATGGCTATCCATGAGTTTAAGAGCTCTGTCCTTAAAAGCTCTGTCATTTTGTCAAGGATAGAGAAGTATAAAAGCTAAAACAAAAAGCAAGTAGAAGTCAATATTCTCCTGGACGCAAAAATGAGTTTCTACAGAGATCAGAATTGGGACTATATAGATGTCCTGCAAGAGAGCACAAGAAAAAGCTCCTGGACTATAGATGATGTAAGACAGCCAACGTGGGATGTCCATAGAAACAAAATACCAGAAGAATCTCTCAAAACTCTGATTTCATATAGAATTGAGAGATGGGTGTCAGCATTTAGAAGTCACACAAAATGTACCTATGAAACTGCAGGATTTGGGCTTTTGGTTTTGCCAAAGAGTTCAAGGGCTTTCTCTATAGACAAGGTCCCCTGCCATGGGGGCAAAGAAGTGAATAAATGTGGGATGGCATCAGAAAATGCAATAAACATTCTTTCAAATAAATATGTACTGAACACAGACTACATGCCAGGTACTATGCTTGCTGCTGGAAATACACAGTCTTGCAGCATGACAAACTGATGTAATATGATGAATTCTCTCCTAGATGGCAGCTCATGATGCTATATGGAAAAAGCAGCAGCCTAGATGGTTGGGGGCAAGACAGATAGAAAAAGTGGTGAGAATTAGCTGAATACAGATGGGCTGAAAGGATTCAGTGTCCCAGAAAGAAAAAAACTACAAGAGCAAAGCCCCACAGGGAGCCTAGGAGGTGTTGATAAAGCTGTTCTGAAGAGAGGTAAAGAGATGGGGTCTGGGAGTGATGAAGGCTGAGAGGTAAATACTTGTTCTTACCCTCCGAGTCACAATGGCACATTCATATCTGGAAAAATGCATGTGATTCTGGTCCTTGTACCTAACATTTACACATGGCCAGAAGCTTAGATGAAAGGCAAGCAAAATGATCATGTGCATGAAGCAGTTTTCATAAAAAAGAAGACTTTAAAAAATTTAGATTCCCTAATAAAACCTAAAGGGGCAAAATGTACCAAAGTCTATGAAACTGAAATAAATAATGAGTAGGATAACATGATGTACCCTTTGCTCATCAAATCCCACAGATCAAATTCTAGACAATCTCCAAGCAACCAGGGTACTTGATACATTAACCCTCTCTAAATCAATGTCTTCTAAACTTGCAGAATCTCCAGAAAAAGGCCTTGGAATTTATATTTTAACAAATGTTTCAGATGCTTCTTAGGCTTAGGCAATCCACATACAGCTTAATGATTATGGTATGTAGGTACTTCAGAAACATACTTAGATTTCAATAGTGTGTAATAAATGAATATGTTCTAAGTAAGAGCTCAACTGACTCGAATCATAAATACAACTGTTTCACAGCCCAAATCCTAAACTCTGAAGGCCTGGAACAAGGAAAAGATCTTCATTAGTCTGAGTCAAATGTAGTCCCATGTTTTTTGGTCATTTCACTGCTTGCTAACACCTTCAACAAATGGCAGAGGAAACACCACAAATCAATCAAAAACAGATGCTATCTAGCCAACAGGAATTTGCTGTATGGCTCAGGAAACTCAAACATGGGCTCTGTATCAACCTAGAGGGGTGGGATGGGAAGGGAGATAGAAGGGAGGTTCAGAAGGGAGGGGATATATGTATACCTATGGCTGATTCTTGTTGAGGTTTTACAGAACACAACAAAATTCTGTAAAGCCATTATTCTTCAATTTAAAAATAAATTAATTAATTTTTTTAAATGTTAAAAAAAAAAAACATGCTGATTTTCTATACAGGGACACCTAAGTCTGAAAACTCTGGACAGACTTTTCCTTGGATAATATAGAAGATCAAGAGAAGTTTCTTCTGGGCAAAATTTCTCATAGGGTATGAAAGTGCAACAACTGTATAAACTACACTTACAACTTAATAAAGGTTAGCAGCCAAGATCAGGATCACCCCACTACAGCCAAGTAAATTCTTAAGAGAATTACATGAATTTCTTCAGTTCAGTTCAGTTCAGTCGCTCAGTCGTGTCCGACTTTTTGCAACCCCATGAATCGCAGCATGCCAGGCCTCCCTGTTCATCACCATCTCCCGGAGGTCACTCAGACTCACGTCCATCGAGTTCATGATGCCATCCAGCCATCTCATCCTCGGTCGTCCCCTTCTCCTCCTGCCCCCAATCCCTCCCAGCATCAGAGTCTTTTCCAGTGAGTCAACTCTTCACATGAGGTAGCCAAAGTACTGGAGTTTCAGCTCTAGCATCATTCCTTCCAAAGAAATCCCAGGGCTGATCTCCTTCAGAATGGACTGGTTGGATCTCCTTGCAGTCCAAGGGACTCTCAAGAGTCTTCTCCAACACCACAGTTCAAAAGCATCAATTCTTCGGTGCTCAGCCTTCTTCACAGTCCAACTCTCACATCCATACATGACCACAGAAAAAACCATAGCCTTGACTAGACGGACCTTAGTTGGCAAAGTAATGTCTCTGTTTTTGAATATACTATCTAGGTTGGACATAACTTTTCTTCCAAGGAGTAAGCGTCTTTTAATTTCATGGCTGCAGTCACCATCTGCAGTGATTTTGGAGCCCCAAAAAATAAAGGCTGAATTTCTCATATAATAGGGAAAAGACAACACTGCCAAAAGGAGGCACTCCCATGCTCAACCTGTTATTTTCTAATTGCCCTCACGTGACAGTGTTGCAGGCCATTTGATAATTGTAATTCACCTTCAGATGCTTTCCCAGAACCCTGTCTCTTCTGTTTCTCCATATAATTAAAGACTGGCCACTGGTGATATGCACCCTTATTTAGAAAAGAGGATAGTTCTCTAAAAATGGTAGCCCTACTCACAGGTATCTATCAACCATCTTTCATTATTCAACACTTTATGTTATAAGACCTTTTTCAAAATAAATTTTGAGCCAATATATTAGTTCATCTGGTGTATTTGTGGACCCTAGACACACATCAATGTTATTTTCTTATTTCCCCTTCAATTCACTGGATGATAGCTCTTAGGGCTGAAATGCTTCTTTCAGTTAAGCTTGTAGTAGATCTAAAGATTCAGGATTATAAACTCATTACACTGGGGTAACACAGGAGAACAGTACCATTGCTGGTGGTCCTGCATATCCAGATGTAAGGAGGTGGGGGTTTCTTAAAACAAGTTTCAAACTGAATCTTTGTGTGAGTGGTTTCAGTGCCTATGGAGACAGAATCAGACATCAAAACCCAATAAAAAGAACTCCAGACATGCAAATTGCACTGTTGTGAAACATTTAACAAAAGTCAAGTAGTGAACTTGGACTAAGGGAAGAAGACTTCTGTGACTAAGGGAATGGACTTTACCTATTGTGACCTGTTGGAGGTGAAATGGAAACATCCAGGCTCACATCTCACATCGAGCCGGACAGCAGAAAGTGGCTCTGTGATTCAGCTCAGAGAGATTCTTAACTCCCTACAGACTGGGGGTGTTTTCATTCTCAGACATTGTACTTTACTATTTAATCATTCTAAAGATTCTAAAAAGCTGAATAGGTAAATTGTACCAGGACTTCTGGACAGGGGTTTACAGACAGATGTCTATATTAAAAAAATAAAAATAAACCAAAATAAAAAATAAACTGAAATCCACATAGGTTTGGGCTTACTTTAGCCATACTTCCATGTTAAATTTCATAGATATATAAACATGAATATAGTAAGAAGGGTCTCTTGCCAAGAAGTCCAACAACCAGGGTTGCCAAATTTAGCAAAGAAAAATACTGAACATCAGTTAAATTTGATTTTCAGAGAAACAATAAATATTTAGTGTTTAAATACGTCCCATACAATATTTAGAACATACAAAAATATATACATTCTTAACCTGAAATTCAAGTTTAATTAGGCATCATATATTTTATCTGGTAACTCTATCAGCTTACTGCCACTAAAGATCACACAAGTCTATTATAAGAAACTAAATTTGAACTAATTTGCCTGGCTCATTATTAGCTGAAGACCATGAGTGCTTAGGCCAAGAGCAGTAGATTTGATACAAAGGAAAACCTCAGTGATATTGTCCTGTCCTAAAGTAGAAGGACACTGCATACTATGATAACGCTTTTATTTTTGTTAAATTCCCTTGAATTGTTGTTGTTGTTGTCATGTCCATCTCATTGCGGCCCCATGGACTGCAGCATGCCAGGCTTCCCTGTCCTTCAATATTTCCAGGAGTTTGGTCAAACTTATGTCCACTGAGTCGATGATACCATTCAACCATCTCATCCTCTGTCGCCCCCTTCTCCTGCCTTCAATCTTCCTTAGCATCAGGGTCTTTTCCATTGAGTCAGCTCTTCACATCAGGTGGCCAAAGTATTGGAGCTTCAGCTCCCTTGAGTTAACATAATACAAAAATGTAAATCTTTGCATTTTATGGTAGCCTGTATCAAAGCAGAGGAAGGTCATCTCTACACAGTCTATGTGCATTTCTAACAAGACTATAATGACAAGGGACATGCAAATATATACCTCAATTATATTTAACATAGGGAAGGAAGGGGCTGTTGATATGGCCCTTATACTTACAAATGGGCAAATCTGGAGTGGGTTGACTTGCTTGAGGTTTAAGGTTTAAGGTGTATATATCTGCATCTCAGGGTTCCCTCCTCAGTTCAGTTCAGTTCAGTCGCTCAGTCATGTCCGACTCTTTGCGACCCCATGAATCGCAGCACGCCAGGCCTCCCTGTTCATCACCATCTCTCGGAGTTCACTCAGACTCACGTCCATTGAGTCCGTGATGCCATCCAGCCATCTCATCCTCGGTCGTCCCCTTCTCCTCCTGCCCCCAATCCCTCCCAGCATCAGAGTCTTTTTCCAATGAGTCAACTCTTCGCATGAGGTGGCCAAAGTACTGGAGTTTCAGCTTTAGCATCATTCCTTCCAAAGAAATCCCAGGGTTGATCTCCTTCAGAATGGACTGGTTGGATCTCCTTGCAGTCCAAGGGACTCTCAAGAGTCTTCTCCAACACCACAGTTCACCAAAACCTTATATCTTTTTCACCTACTGCTGCGTTGGAATAGTCTCTCAGAACTATCTGAGATGCTGCCTCCCGGGCTGCAGTCGTCATTCTGCCCCAAATAGAATTTAACTCACAACTCTCATGTTGTACATCTTTTTTAGCCGACATTCCCAAAAGTCCAGAGCACACACTCTACAACCCTGCCTCAGATGCCTTGCTTCCCTGGTGGCTCAGAGGTTAAAGCGTCTGCCTGCAATGCACGGAGACCTGGGTTCGATCCCTGGGTCGGGAAGATCCCCTGGAGAAGGAAATGGCAACCCACTCCAGTGTTCTTGTCTGGAGAATCCCATGGGTGGAGTAGCCTGGTGGGTTACGATCCACGGGGTCGCAAAGAGTCGGGCACGACTAAGCGAATGCCTAGTGAAACAAGGCACTCCAGGTAACAGCCTCTCCAACGTCGGAGATTAAGGAATTGAAAGACGGGCAGAAACTACCCAGAGTGTAATTTAGGCTGCAAAACCCGCCCAGCCACTGAGCGACTGCAAATGCGCTTGCGCCCTCTGGCCGGCTCGGGCCCCAAAGTTCTCCTCGCGCTCCGATTGGCTGCTCTCCGCACCAGCCCCGCCTCTGGGCGCCACGTGATCTACTGGCCACCACGAGATTGGTTGTTCCTCTCCCTGGGATGCCGGCCCCGCCGCGAGGAGCAGGCGTCTGGAAAGCGGCAAGTGGCTACCTCCCGCACGGTACAGCACAGGGTGGGCTGCCGTCAGCCTCAGCAGGCTCGGGCAGGCCTCGTGAGAATGTAGGACGTAAGCGTTTTGGGAGGTTCGGAAAGCGGACTGCAGAGCCCCTGCCTGCAGCTTTGGTTTGCACCCTGGCTCCAGCCTTACTCGTGTTTCCCCCACAATAATGGCTTCCCTCAGTCTTTCCTGAAGTTGGTGAGGTTTGGACGTATTAGTAGTAGTAGTAGTCTTGTTATTTTTCTTATTATCATCATTTCGAGAGTCCACTGCGTATAAGCATTGGTGGTCCTGCGCAGGGCGCCATGCAGAAAGCCTTGAGTTAGAAGCTGGAGGAAGTAAAAAAAAAATGTAAGTCTGCAATAAAAATACAAAATTATAAATATTTTGGGTACTGCAGAGTATGTTTTTCTTTTCTTATAAATAGATAACTGTAAAGGACACAAAGAGATAGGAATACGAGACCACCTGACCTGCCTCTTGAGAAATCTGTATGCAGGTCAGGAAGCAACAGTTAGAACTGGACATGGAACAACAGACTGGTTCCAAATCAGGAAAACAGTACGTCAAGGCTGTATATTGTCACCCTGCTTATTTAACTTCTATGCAGAGTACACCATGAGAAACGCTGGGCTGAATGAAGCATGAGCTGGAATCAAGACTGCCAGGAGAAATATCAATAACCTTAGATATGCAGATGACATAACCCTTATGGCAGAAAGTGAAGAAGAACTAAAGAGCCTCTTGATGAAAGTGAAAGAGGAGAGTGAAAAAGTTGGCTTAAAACTCAACATTCAAAAAACGAAGATCATGGCATCCAGTCTCATTACTTCATGGCAAATAGATGGGGAAACAGTGGAAACTGTGACAGACTTTATTTTGGGGGGCTCCAAAATCACTGCAGATGGTGACTACAGCCATGAAGTTAAAAGACATGTGCTCTTTGGAAGAAAAGTTATAACCAACCTAGACAGCATATTAAAGAGCAAAGACATTACTTTGCCAATGAAGGCCTGTCTAGTCAAAGCTATGGTTTTTCCAGTAGTCATGTATGGATGTGAGAGTTGGATTGTAAAGAAAGCTGAGCGCCAAAGAATTGATGCTTTCCAACTGTGGTGCTGGAGAAGACTCTTGAGAGTCCCTTGGACTACATGAAGATCTAACCAGTCAATCCTAAAGGAAATCAGTCCTGAGTATTCATTGGAAGGGCTGATGCTGAAACTGAAACTCCAGTATTTGGCCACCTGATGTGAAGAACTGACTCATTTGAAAAGACCCTGATGCTGGGAAAGATTGAAAGCAGGAGAAGGGGACGACAAATGATGAGATGATTGGATGGCATCACCGACTCAATGGACATGGGTTTGAGTAAACTCCATGAGTTGGTGTTGGACAGGGAGGCCTGGCATGCTGCAGTCCATGGGGTCACAAAAAGTCGGACATGACTGAGCGGCTGATCTGAACTGAAAGGGCACAAAATACTTCTAATTAAACATTTATTCGATTTAAGAAATTAATTTGTAGTAAAAATACCAAGGTGACTCAAGATCAAAGATTACCATATATCATTCATTTCCAATTACATGGGATATCTTTAAGACTGAAGTAATCATTCAACTATCTACTATACTTCTTGGGTATTTGGATTTTTTCCAGTATACATAGAATCCTGTTATTTCCCACTCTGCACCTAGAAATCAGAAAACTGATTTCAAAATACTGAAATTGAACTTCTTTGTTACACACATTAGTTTCCCTCTTTTTATTCAGAAATCACTTAAGCAAAAGAATTTCACCTTAACTGTTTTTTATGTCCCTGCAACTTGGCAGTGTCTTACTCACCACAGGAGCTCAGTAATTTGTGTCAAATGACCGAATCAATGATTCTAGCAAGATTTGTTTGGAAAATCATTCAGATATTATATACAATACTGAAAAGTGTCAAACTGAATCTGCCATTTAGCATAGATTTCATCAGTTAAGCCTTGAGAGTTTTTTTTAATTGATACAGAGTCTAAAAACACTGAAGCTATGCTTGAGCTCTAAGCCAAAATGGTGTATTCGCGTTCTCTTCATCTGAGAAGGGTTCTATCTGCATCTGTGGAGGAGAACAGCAGACATTCCTGGATCTATTCACATCTTCAAGGAGATTCCCCATGAAAGGAGGAGGCTTACCTACCACTTTCTTCTTTGCCAGCTCTTGTTTCAAATACCATTCTAGCAAAAAGACAAACATGTTCTTTTTTTCAATAACATTCTAACTCCAAACAAAATGAAATAAAAGTTAAATGTGAGTTTCTTCACCAACACAGTGATAATAAAGCCAAGATCATTGCTTTAATTCCTAGATGTGTCCACTGGCCTAACACAGAGAAAGACCAGGGCATGAAAATAAACCATAGCCTTCTTGAGTCACAGCTGATTAATGATGCCTTTATAAAAGACAAGAGAAAAGACTACTATACACTTTACATTGAACTAGCTCACCCTAAGGTAAGCATTATATATTTTACAAGTAAAGAAATTAACTTCCCAAGGTTATAACTAGGAAACAGAGATGCTATGATTTGAACCCAGATCAGATTGATTCCAAAAGCAGTGCTTTTGCTGAAGCAACAGAATGCCCCCCATTACACCAAGGGCAGATGGCTTACAGTAGGCCATCTTTGCTAGTGGTTAGTTAATTCAGTATACACATCTGATTAAGACTAGATCAGTGGTGTCTTTTTCTATCTGGAAGGAATCTCTTCTATGGGATGAGAAATGCCAAAGTTAGGACAAATCAGCTCTCACTAAAAACTTCAAAGGGACACATAAAATCAGATTAGTACAAAAAGAATAAGATACATCATTATCTCTTTCACGGTTATTTTTGGATTTGTGTTCTCTATGTTTTTCATACTAACTTCCTGAAACATCAAGGTTAATGTCTCAGTCAGGTTCCAACTTCCCAAATGACCTTTATCCCAATTACCCTTTGATGCAACACCTGCTTCAAAAAAATTAACCTTCAAAATACTCTTGAAATGGAACTTTCTCTATAGATCTGTATCCCCTAAAAAATAAGCACCTCCCCCTCATCTTCCACTCACTTTTGGAGTTAAACAAGTTGTTTATAAAGTTCATTTGAGAGAACAAACAAATAATAGTCTGGAAAACAAAGAGCAATGGTGAGGAAGCTGGTCCTACTGAGTAGAATACATACTATAAAGGCTCAAATATTAAAACAGTGCACTGATAGGCAGAACAATGAAACAATGAAAATCCAGAAGTAGATCTAGCTGCACATGGAAATTCATATGCAATATGATAAGGGCAGTATCTCAAATTGGTGGGGGAAATGGACTTTTTAATAAGTAGCATTGGGTAAACTTGAGAGCTATATATAAATTTTCCAAACCTGAGAATGATATAAATCCAGATTCCAGAAGTTCAATAAACCCCAATAAAAACAAATGTACACACACACACACAGACACACCCCACAAACCACACCAAGAAATCAAAGTTCAGGAAACTAGGAAAAATTGGAAAATCTTAAATACAGACAGAGGAAAAGATACGGTACATACAGAGATGGGCTTCCCAGGTGGTTCAGTGGTCAAGAATCCTCCTGCTAGTGCAGGAGACATGGGTTTGATCCCTGTTTTGGGAATTTCCGCTAGAGAAGGGAATGGCAACCCACTCTACACTCTTGCCTGGAAAATCCCATGGACAGAGGAACCTCAGTTGGACATGACTGAGCAACTGAGCATGTACATACACAAAGAGGAACAAAAAAAGAATGATCACAGATTCCACATCCAAAAGAATACAAGAAGACAGTATCTTTAAAATATTTAAAGAAATTATTGCCAACTTAAAATTCTATGCCTAAAAAATATCCTCCAAAATGAAGGCAAATAGACACTCTTAGAAACAAAAGCAGAGAATCTATCACCAGGAGACATGCACTGCAAGGAAGGTTATCAGACTAAAAGCACAAAAGAGAATGGAAAACAACTGGCAGTGGCAAATATGAGGATTCACGTGAAAGACTCTTTCACTCATTCATTAATTTCATTAAGCGACAACTGACTAAGAGCAAAAAATAATGACAAGATATTGTGGAGTTTATAACATATGTATTGATAAATGACAGCAATAATCACAGGATAAGAGGGGGAAATGGAGGTATATCAACTGTAAAATCATTACATTATACAGGAAATGGTACCTTATTACTTGGATCTAGACTATAACAAGTTAAAGATGCTTATTCCAAAGCCTACAGCAACCTCTAAAAAAAAATTAATGAGAAAGAAAGAAGCCAATAGCAAAATTCAAACGGAAGACAAAAAAATATTCAATCTCAAATAAGGAAGGAGAAGAGGAGAAAAGAAGGAATGAAAAACAGACAGCATAAATATAAAACAAAGAGGACTATCATAAACTTAAAGATAAATACATTGATGATTACATTAAACATTACTGAAATAAATACTCTAAAAGTTAGAGATTGTCACACTGCAGTTTTTTCAAAGTTATATCCAACTGTATGCTGTCTAAAAAATGTGCTTTATAAGCTAAAAGGTAAAGTATGGGAAAAATACACCATGCAAACACCAATCATAAGAAAACAAAATAGCTACATTAACACCAGAGATAATAGATATGGAAACAAGGAACAAGAGGAATACTTCATAATGATAAGAGAGTAAATGCATCAAGAAGATGTAACAATATTAAATGTGAATTCACTTAATAAAAAAGCTTCAAAGTAGAGAAAAGCAAGAACTAAGATTTGAATGGAGAATATACAATCCACGAGCATAAGTTGAAGACTTCAATATTCCCCTTCCAGTAACTGATAGAACAAGTATACATAAATTCAGTAAGAACACAAGGACAAACAACACTATAACCAGTTTGGTCTAATTGACATTTTTAGAACACTATAGGCAAAAACAACAAACAAAATTTTTTCAACTGCATATGGAACATTCACCAAGATAGACCTTACGCTAGGCCATAATAATGTCTCAGTAAATGTAAAAGGACTGAAATCTCATGGAGCACATTTTCTGACCATAATGGAATTACATTCAGTTCAGTTCAGTTCAGTCACTCAGTCGTGTCTGACTCTTTGCGACCCCATGAATTGCAGCACGCCAGGCCTCCCTGTCCATCACCAACTCCCGGAGTTCACTCAGACTCACATCCATCGAGTCAGTAATGCCATCCAGCCATCTCATCCTCGGTCGTCCCCTTCTCCTCCTGCCCCTAGTCCCTCCCAGCAACAGAGTCTTTTCCAATGAGTCAACTCTTCTCATGAGGTGGCCAAAGTACTGGAGTTTCAGCTTTAGCATCATTCCTTCCAAAGAAATCCCAGGGCTGATCTCCTTCAAAATGGACTGGTTGAATCTCCTTGCAGTCCAAGGGACTCTCAAGAGTCTTCTCCAACATCACAGTTCAAAAGCATCAATTCTTCGGCACTAATTTCTAATTACATTAGAAATCAATAATAAAAAGATAGTTGGAAAATCCTCATATATTTGTAAGTAACACGTATATGAATTGAAGAAGAAATCTCAAGAAAAATAATATGGTATCTTGAACTGAAGTAACCCTTCATATACCATGCTGCTGCTGCTGCTGCTGCTGCTAGGTCGCTTCAGTCGTGTCCGACTCTGTGCGACCCCATAGACGGCAGCCCACCAGGCTCCCCCGTCCCTGGGATTCTCCAGGCAAGAACACTGGAGTGGGTTGCCATCTCCTTCTCCAATGCATGAAAGTGAAAAGTGAAAGTGAAGTCGCTCAGTCGTGCCCAACTCCTAGCGACCCCATGGACTGCAGCCTACCAGGCTCCTCCGCCCATTTCCAGGTGGTTTTTCCAGGCAAGAGTACTGGAGTGGGGTGCCACTGCCTTCTCCATATACCATGGGATATGGTATATTCAGGACAGAGATAGAAATTCATATTCTCTGAATATGCCTTGGGTGTTGTTTACATATATGAATATATTTATATTTCCTAGTTCTGTTCACTGAAAATGCCTAAAATAATGATCAGCCCCAATAGCAACTAACAGCTAATCTGTGTTGTCTAAATAACATTAACCACCAAAAAGAGCCAGAATCTTTAAGAGAGATAGTTGATCCTATATCTGAGAAAGAAAATGTATAAATGGATCACAATAAAAACCAAAGGAAGCTACCGAATACTACTCCAGTCAAAAGGACTCAGATGTCAAATTGAAGAACCTACCACTGGCCAAAGATGGGACCATTTGAGCATCAGTGAGATGCTAAGTATGTGGATTGAACAAACAAACTTTTAAAGATCGATTTGTTCATAATGATTCTAAAACAACAACAACAAATCCACTCATTGGTCATTGAGGGATATTAGGGAACAAATTCATTTATTTGGAAACTGGTTAAAAAAAAAAAAAGTGGGGGTGGGGAGGAGATGCCATCTGAAAATCCAGACTGCAGGAAAATATAGAATAAACACTTAGTTTTTTCCACAACTACATGCCAAGAAAAAATACAGATGAAGGAGTTCTCCATAGCTTAATCCAGAGTAAGTGATGCATCAACCTGACAGCAATGTGTGGACTTTATTTAGATCTTTATTCAAAGAAACATAATTTTCAAAATACCTTTATGAGACAACCAAGGAATATGAACATTGACTGCATATTAGATGATAGTAAGATGTCACTGTTAATTTTGCTGTGTTATAATGGTATTTATTAAGGTTTTAAGAGAGTCTTCATTATTTAGAAATATATACTATGTTTAAAGATGATATATATAATCTAGGATCTGATTCAGTAAAATGACACACAGAAACAATGGTCCATGAGTTCATTACTGTAGAAGCTGGGCAATGGGTACAGGGGTGTGATTACATTTAGTAATCACATCTCTAGATTTTTGTATGTTTAAAATTTTTTGTAAGTTTTTTAAGTACCATATGTTAACAGTTGAAAGCAAAAGGGAAACCAGGAAATGGACTTGTGAGCTAAAAATAGATGTCATGTAAAAGAGAGATCAGAATTGGTGAAAGTTATAATAAAATGTAAAGAATTGATTCTCAAATTCAATAAATGCAAAAAATTAACAGTAAGATAATAGTTGATAAACAGCCTCTTGATAAGAGTGAAAGAGGAGAGTGAAAAAGCTAGCTTGAAACTCAATATTCAAAAAACTAAGACCATGGCATCTGGTCCTATCACTTCATGGCAAATAGAAAGGGGAAAAGTGGAAACAGTGACAGATTTTATTTTCTTGGGCTCCAAAATCACTGCGGACAGTGACTACAGCCATGAAATGGCTTGTTCCTTGGAAGGAAAGCTACGACAATCATAGACAGAGTATTAAAAAGCTGAGACATCACTTTGCCAACAAAGGTCCGCATAGTCAAAGCTATGGTTTTTCCAGTAGTCATGCATGGATGTGAGAGGTAGACCATAAAGATGGCTAAGCACTGAAGAACTGATGCTTTTGAATTGCAGTGCTGCCTGGTGGGCTGCCGTCTATGGGGTCACACAGAGTCGGACACGACTGAAGTGACTTAGCAGCAGCAGCAGCTGGAGAAGACACTTGAGAATCCCTTGGACTGTAAGAAGATCAAACCAGCTGATCCTAAAAGAAATCAACCCCGAATATTCATTGGAAGGACTGTTGCTGAAACTGAAATTCCAATACTTTGGCCACCTGATGTGAAGAGTTGACTCACTGGAAAAGACCCTGATTATGGCAAAGATTGAAGGCAAAAGGAGAAAGAGGCAAAGGAGGAAGAGATGGTTAGACAGCATCACCAGTTCAATGGACATGAATTTGAGCAAACTCTGGGAGATAGTGGAAGACAGAGGAGCCTGGCATGTTGCAGTTCATGAGGTCGCAAAGACTTGGACACCACTTAGCAACTGAACAACAGCAGCAAAAAAAATGGATAAGTCATATTTGATCAATTAATTAAGGCCATGAGGTGCCTGGTACAGGAAGAGATAAACAACACATGGAAGAGATAAGAGGACGCACGTACCCAACTAGAGAAGAGGCAGAAAGGGAAGACCTCAGTCTGGAGGGAATAGTCAGCCAAAAATTTAAGAACAGTCAGGATTTGAAACCAGCGACAAAACAGTGGGATGAAGATAATGGGATAAATTCTAGAGACTATTCACAAGAACAACCGACAGTACTTAATATTGAAACAAGGAAAAGAGAGGAGCCAAAGCTGATTGAATTTGATTCAACAAGCATTTACCAAGCATCAGTGGTAAATACTTGTTGAGAACTTTTGAGACCTTTCATGGTCTCAAAGACCTGACAGTTTTCTTGAAGAGTTAATAAACTATAACATACACAAATATTTTGTAACAGAAATTAGTGTGAAAGTAAAAGAACAGAGATGAAGGAGCAACTGAACAAATGGAGATACTAAGCAAAGTGGGGAAAATACTGACAATAGGGGTTTAGAAAGGACTTTATTTTGTGAGGTGCTTATGGAACATTCTGTTGAATAGGTTTGATGGGAGATCAGACCAGTTCATATATCAGCATATAGGTAACGAATTCCAAAATAAATAGATGAGTTAAGTTTGTTGGAAAACATTGTCATCTTTAACACTTTGGTCCTATGAGTACAGTATTTGCTATTATCAGAATCTTAATGTTCAAATAAATAAATAAAATTAGAAAAGACTTACGATTCACTTCTTATAAGACTAAATTACAATGATATTTTTGAAGGACTTTAGTATATTTAGATTACAGTTTAAGGGACTACGTGGTAAATTTACGTAGTAAATTCTATCTAATTTTATTAAATAAATGTTTATGAACGGAGTGATGACTTAGTACAGATACAAAATAGCATAGTGATAACAGGTAACTTCCTGAAAAAAAAAATGTTATTTCAAAGATGGAAATGTAATAAATCTTTGTTTTAAAGATTATATAATGAAAAAAAGGCAGATGCAGCTCTCCTAAGATAACTGAATGAAAGTAACCTTTCCAAATAAAAAGTCATATTTCTCTTCAGAAATTTTCATATTCAATTTCTGAATGCCCTGTTTTAAAATTTATAGTTTTCTATAAATTTAGAATTTATAGTCTTTCGGAACCTGGGGGAAATTGAGAAACTGTCTCTAAAGTTCATTTATCAGTTCATTTATCCAAACATGTGCAATAGACCAATGACACAGGAGTATTTATAACATTTGCCGTGTATGTTTACACCAAAAAACATCGTTTTCAACATCATTTGGCATCAGGAACTTAATAAGCAAAAAGTACCATATGGCATTAAGTTTGCAGGGTAGAAACAGGGACAACACAATCTCATTTTAATGACCATTTACAGTCAGTTTCATGGGTTGAGTAAGAAATCCAGTAATACTATACATAAAGTTAAAGGTGGCTATGAGATAGCATTGACTATTTGCATATTAACTTCTTAAATGTATTAGAAAGCATAAGAAAAATCCTTACTATGGGTCATTTTCATCTTATCCACAGCCTATACATCTTTATAGTAAGAAACAAAGTCAATACTCTAAAAAATCACCTCACCAACTTGAAAAATGAAGTAAAGTTGACTAATGGTGTGGATGGAAAGGTTTATTTAACTACCGCCTCACTGAGACAGGGAATGGAAGACTGCCTCAAGATCCCCATCCCACAGAAAGCACATTTTTATTTTTATCTAAGCAGTGTGCACGATACAATCCATGACTAAACACAATCCAATTTGATTTGTGTTGCCGTGGTTCTCCAAAGAACAAATCTGTAAAATTACAACATGTGAAAGCTCAACACAGTGATATAAAATGGCAGTGGCACGGTTCATATCTTAAACTGACAGACTGATGGTGATTATTGCAAGGACAATGCCCTGCATATGTCAAACGATTTGCAAATAATTTATGTCACCTTCCCCTCCATTATTGTTTTTGCAGAGGACATAAACTGTGTCACCAATATTAAACTGTCTGCAAAAAGAGCCGAGCTCAGCTCTCTCCTCTCTGAGAACGCAGAGCCATCTGCACCCAGACAAACATGCATATGGCCATCATTTGTCCAACATCTTACACAGTGTGAAGGTTTTTTACTTGAAATGCCAACCTGGGTGGCAGATGATGTATGTGTTTCCTCAGTCCTGTGATTACCGGGCCCGCGCCTCTGCGCCGCGCTCTCACCTCATCAGTTCCACAAGCTGCGCTCCAAGGCGGCTGAGGCATTTGCCGCAATATGGCTTCTGACACGCGCGCGCGGAGCCGCTCTGGTGTGAATAGCCGACTCCAGGTTTTGTTCTAATCAGGGTCAAAGTCTGACCTGCAGAAATTAGTGTGGGTAGGGATTTAGGACTCAAAAACGGCAATTTGAAAACTGGAATGAATGTATTTGATAAAGGGAAAAGTAAAGGGCACTTTGCCATCCCCTGGTTAACTGCTATGCCAAATGCCTGGGAAACGGCCTGTGTTTTGTTCCTTTGGAGGAGAACGCGGTGTAAGGCACACTTGGAATCACTAGTGGTACCGAACCAGCTCCACCTACAACCAGAAGGTGTTGTATTTGTCATTACTATAGATAGAAAGGAGAGGGAAGTATCATCCCTGCAAAATCACACACACGCGCGCACGCGCGCACACGGTAAGAATGAGATCATAAAACATAATTTCTGAACTATTAAGATATCTTTTAAGAGCTCTCCAGAATCCAGACACTCAATTCAAGGTAGAATACAGCATTTTCCTCTGCTTTTATCAGGGAGGAAGAGGGAGCCATAGAGGAGAACTGAGAAGTTTAAAAGATTGTCCCAAAGGGATCTGTTTAGACATCAAATAGCTTTTGCAAAACCACACATTTTGATGAGTTAACTGCAAGCTCATCAGAAACACATGGGTTTATTTTCCTGTAAAATTCACATGGACATAAAATATCTCCCCAAGCTCCCTCTTTCAGTGAAGGGTGGGCAGCCGGGGGTGGGAGGGGCACTAAAAGAAGACATGACATTTAGGTCTCCTCCTTTACCATTTATCAGGCTTGGACAAAAACAAACAAAAAGCCTATGAACATGGACTTTGAAAATTCAACCAAAATACCTTTTAATTTAAAAAAACAATCTCTCAAAATTAATTTATAAAACAAACAAAAAAAAATTATGTACTTGCCAAAACGAAACATCCCCCTTAGGATCAGCTATGCTTATGGGAGTTCATGAAAGAGAAGCCATCAGGGCCATCTTCATAGTGACACAAATGATATGATTTCCAGAAACTGAATACTGTCTATTGAAAATAACAGGCAGTTAACAGAATTTCCATCAATATTTGCCACTTCTGATTACCTATAATTTTTTCAATTAATGACAAAATGGAAAGCGGAAACATACATATGTTAATAATAAACAAGCATGATGGAGTTTGTGAATTTACATTTGAGGAATTTTTAAGATGTGGCCAGCAGCTCCTCAGGAGTTTATTCTGACAAGTTTAATTTGCCTGTTTTAAAATGAGCATTGTCAAGGTCGGCAGAGCTAAATTATACCCAATTTACCCCTTCCCCAGCCCCAGGCTGTTTGTTCTCCTATACCCTAAAAATACCAAGGAAATAGCTATTAAATTTTTCTCTACATACAGAAGATTCTTCGAGAGATCCATTAAATTTGAATTGTAAAAACCAATGTCTTTGTAAACTGCCTACTGGACACTTTCATCTGGATGTTCAGGGTAGCAGACCTAAACTGACCTCCAAACTGTCAACAACTCGTGAGACTGCTTTTCTAGAAACTATAACTTTTCTGCTATTGAGCCGAAAAGCCTTTGATGCTTTTTCTCCACATTTGATTAGCTATCAGCCCTGTTAGCTTTTCCTTCTACATTTTTCTCAGATCTGCCCTCTATTTCCTTTTACTTGGCGACCTTCCTAATCCAGGTCTCATTACCTCACTTTAAATTAATGAAACAGCCTTTCATTTTTGTCTCCTAGCTGCAGGAAGCATCTGACACCTCACTTCCTGATCAAACTTGCTCAACAGCCAATTTAATCATATTTTATTCTTCTCTCCAATAAAAATAACACTTGAGATTTGTGGAGTGCTTCATAATCTACAAAGCATTTTCACATTAATTAATTTGTTTGATCTTCATATCAAGGCTGGAGGTTGGCAGAAAAGGTATTCACATTTCCATTTTGTAAACTAGGAAACTAAAACTTAAAGAGGGAGTGACTTGCCTGAAACCATGTGCATAGCTACTACCCAGGGCCAAGAATCTAAACCAAGTCTTTTGATTCAAAGCCTGGAGCAATTTCCATTACATTCTGTGTAGGATCGGTGCAAGTTGCCTCAATGTTGAAATTTCTGAAGTGCACTCAAGACCTTTTATAATCTAGTCTAAATTTACATTTATTACTTCATCTTTCATGACTATCCCATAGAAATCTGATCCAACCACGTTTATTTACCTATTGTCCAAGAACTTGCTGGGTACTTTTGACTGTGACCTTCTAATGAAAGTTTCCACTCTTTCAAAGTTTAGCATAATTTAGTTGACTTTATCCATGAATATTTCTACAACCAATTCATTAAATGTCTATAGCTTTTCACATTTAAACTATGTCATTTTAAAAATACTTAACTATATATAACTATGTCCCTTCTTAAATTGCTGCTTTTTTGTATTCTTATTTAACTTTTCATACATCTTTGTGTGATCTACCCATATAGATTACAATCTTCTTGACAGCAGAAGCTATGTCTACCTTTGCATCTCCTTAAGAACTTAATAAATGCAATATTAAAATGTTCAACAAGTATGTCTAATTGAATTCATTTTGATTGAGTTTTGTTAGTAGATGGTTTTTAAATTTGGAATTTCCATTCTGGCATTAAAATAGGTCTCCATATTCAGATATCCTAACAACCCTCTCTTAAATGTTTTCAGATGTGTATAAGAGACAGGATTGTCCCAAAGGGATCTGTTTAGACATCAAATAGCTTTTGCAAAACCACACATTTTGATGAGTTAACTGCAAGCTCATCAGAAACACATGGGTTTATTTTCCTGTAAAATTCACATGGACATAAAATATCTCCCCAAGCTCCCTCTTTCAGTGAAGGGTGGGCAGCCGGGGGTGGGAGGGGCACTAAAAGAAGACATGACATTTAGGTCTCCTCCTTTACCATTTATCAGGCTTGGACAAAAACAAACAAAAAGCCTATGAACATGGACTTTGAAAATTCAACCAAAATACCTTTTAATTTAAAAAAACAATCTCTCAAAATTAATTTATAAAACAAACAAAAAAAAATTATGTACTTGCCAAAACGAAACATCCCCCTTAGGATCAGCTATGCTTATGGGAGTTCATGAAAGAGAAGCCATCAGGGCCATCTTCATAGTGACACAAATGATATGATTTCCAGAAACTGAATACTGTCTATTGAAAATAACAGGCAGTTAACAGAATTTCCATCAATATTTGCCACTTCTGATTACCTATAATTTTTTCAATTAATGACAAAATGGAAAGCGGAAACATACATATGTTAATAATAAACAAGCATGATGGAGTTTGTGAATTTACATTTGAGGAATTTTTAAGATGTGGCCAGCAGCTCCTCAGGAGTTTATTCTGACAAGTTTAATTTGCCTGTTTTAAAATGAGCATTGTCAAGGTCGGCAGAGCTAAATTATACCCAATTTACCCCTTCCCCAGCCCCAGGCTGTTTGTTCTCCTATACCCTAAAAATACCAAGGAAATAGCTATTAAATTTTTCTCTACATACAGAAGATTCTTCGAGAGATCCATTAAATTTGAATAACCAAATTTTCTTGTGACGTTATGTTCTAATTAGGTTTTACACAGAGATGGTGTTCACTGACTCCTGCTAGAAAACCACTTGAAACAACTTCTATAGGGGAAATGTGTCACTAATCAATAGTAATTATTAAATATACTATAACATTTTGATGGTACACCAAATAAAGAGTCCATAAGCCTACATTTTTATCTCTTTGTATATTTTTAAGCATTTTAGGATAATTTTTAACACTAGCATAAAGTTCAGCATTTCAATTTACTATTCAGGATAATTTTCCTCTCCTATTGTTTAAAAATACAAATAACAAATTTTTCAAGGCTTTCTCTACTTATTAAAATGCATCTTCTGAAAAGTTAATCATATTTATCCTGCTTATTTGCACCGATTCAGTCCTTAGCACCTTTTCAAAGCTCTGCTATCAATTGTCAACCTAAAATAACACTTATTTTACATAACATTCTCATCTACCTTCTTGTATATAGGGAATATAGGGATTATGTTTATAATAACTATAACATCCTTGTGCACTAATACTGACATCTGTGTCATTTCTGGGTCTATTTCTACTGACTAATATTTCTCACGTTTCTTTGCATGCCTGGTAATTTTTTTTTCTTGCATGCCACACATTGTGAATTTTACATTATTGGGTGGTGAAGATATTTATGTTCCTTTAATATTTTAAGGTTTTGTTCTGGGATGCAGTTATTTGAAATTCAGTTCTTTTGAGGGTTGTTTTGAAGTTATATTAGGCAAGTCCACACAGCTTGGTCTGACCTTTCCACCCTCATCTGGTGGGAACACAAACTCTTCCTAATCCTCCAGGTGCTCCAAAGATTGCTCTGCTTGTTCTTTTCCATGTTTTTGTATTTTTTTTCCCCCTGAGTCTTGGTAGTTTCTTCATAAACATGTGGTGATCAACACTCAATAGAACACGAGAAGCGGACCCATCTACAGCTCTCGAGTGCTCTTTCTGTGTGCAGCTGGTTTCTCTCCAGCACTCTACTTTTGAATTCCAGCTACCTTGGCCCTCCTGGACTCTCAGCTCTTATCTTCTCAGTTCTGCTTGGCTCTGTTTAGATTCCTCTTTCCTTCACTGCAGCATGGAGATGTTTTCTAGGCAGAAACGGAGGCAACTGAGGGTCTCACCTGTGTTTCCCTTCATTCAAGGATCACTGTCCTAAACTATTGTTTCCTGTCTGAAAGCCATTGTTTCATCTATTTTGTCTGCTTTCTTTAGTTGTTTAAGGTAGGAGAATAAACCCAATCTCTCTTACTCCCGTTATGACTAGAAGCAGTAGCTCATTGGTGGCATTAATGAAAGTTAAAGATTGCTCTAGAAGTCAGAGTCCAAGTGAGTTTTTCTTCTTTGGAATATATTTTTTTAAAAAAGAAACCTAACCAATAGAGATGAAAATTTACTCTTTCTAAAATAAGCCCTTCAGAAATGGTATTTAGTTCAAAGTAGAAAAAGTAAAATATGTCATCTTCTATGTATAAATTAAAAACCTTTAATTTATACATGTATGAGGAGATAATCAACATTTAAAATGTAATTTACCTAACCTCTTTCAAAGTCACTTTAATTTCTTAAAGGTCACAAAAAATACTGCTGCAATAGCTAGAAATATTTTCTGATGTACTATTTAAATATAAAGTATTTGTCCATTTGTGTTATTCGGTAGCAAAAATAAACAAAAGATAATGTGATTGGCTACACAAGTCTGTTCATAGAAAAAAAAAAAGAGAGAGAGAGAGAATGGGGAAAGAACAAGAAAGGAATGAAATAAACAGACAAACTGGCCTGAGCAAGCTGGTATATTTTTTTCTTACATGTCCCACTTTGTATTGGTAAGACCAGATAATGAGTAGTGCTTTTTCTTTGTAACAATTCATTAATCAGAGAAATGATCCTTGCTAGTGTTTAGATGTTTTACTTAATTTGGTACCTCTGGCCTGCTGCCCCACTAGTGCCAAAATTATTATTTCTCACCCAGCAGGTGATAAATAACAACTTCAGTCGTGATTAATACCATGAATCCTTCAACCTGACTAATGCAAAAAACTTGAGACCTACAGAACAAGTGGGTGATAATTGTTGTGAGAACTGTTGAAGCTCTGCTCAGCTTGTGAGGAAAGAAATCCATAGGAAATGATGCGTTTGCTAGCAGTCCAGCTGATCCTAAGAGGCTTCATTAAGCCCATCTCAGCGACATTCGCCATTTGAATACCAGTGCTAGATTTTCTCCCACCCGACACTAAGTTTTAAGTATCTTCAGAGTAAAGAAGCCACTAACTCATTTTGCATACATTTAAATATTTATTGAATAAATGGATAAATTAATAATAAATGAGAAAATAGAATTCTTGCCCAAGTACTTAACATAGTAATACGAGTCATTTGAGAGCTGCATATGGTTATCTCTTGTCATTTCTCTAATAATGCAATTGTACCCAATGTAGTTTTGCTAAAACCCATAGCAAAATTAACATTCTCTGCTGGCAAAAGGAAAACTGTTAGTAATGGCCAGTAACTAAAGCCACATGGTGCCATCAACTTGATTATTATCATTTAGCACTGAATACCAAGGTATTCTACTAGTCACCCTCAATTAAGCAGATAGTAAGGGGAATATGTATTGTTTGAAAAGCTTTCCAGGATATTCCTTGTCTCCAAATTGAGAAACTTCGTTAAATGAAACCATATATTTGGGCTTCCCTGGTAGCTCAGACAGTAAAATGTCTGCCTGCAATGCAGGAGACCTGGGTTCTATCCCCAGGTCGGGAAGATCCCCTGGAGAAGGAAATGGCAACCCACTCCAGTACTTTTGCCTGGAAAACTCCTTGGATGGAGGAGCCTGGTAGGCTACAGTCCATGGGATTGCAAAGAGTTGGACACGACTGAGCAGCTTCACTGGTTCACTGATATATCTTAAGTCACAAATCAATGGATTCATAATGGTGTCGATCTGTTGAACGTGGTCTAAAAATATATTTGTTTGGCGGGCATGTTGTTTTAATTTTTTTATGTTATTTAAAGGCCTTAAGTAGAAGGATGCATTCTCCAGTTTGGCACAGCCCCCACTATTCCCTATTGTCTTAATATCCTGTCTCTCTTCATTCTAACTTCTGAATTGAGTTTGTGATCCCTGGCTAAATGGAGAGATATAAATAATAACCAAGAAAAAAAAACTAAGAAAATGACTTGGATGAAAATATGTGGCTAAATATATCCATAGAGTTTTCAAGAATCACAAATGATCTAAGCATCAATTTCTTCAGTTAAGAAATATTTTATCTCTGTCATATCTAAATAAGCAATGCCTGGCATGGTATCAAGATCTCTTGAAAACTGCACAGTATTATAAGTGATATGGAAACACAGAAGAGGGGAATGTAACCCACCCTAGATCTCAGGATAACTCTTAAGAACAGTTTTAGCCAAGATTTGAAATAAATGGAGAAAAACAGAATGAAACAAGAATGCTCTTCACTCAGAAACCAAATATCTCACAATTTTTAATAAAAAGTGAAGAAGAGTACCTGAAATTGAAATTCCAGACTATTGATTTACCACTGATTTGCTCTTTGAGAGAAAAACCTAAATAAACTAATGACAAAAAATATAAATTGAATTGGTAGTCAAAAATCTACTCCACTCCCAAGTCTAATAAACTTTAAGAATAACAATCACTATATCATGTAAGTTTCAGAGAACAGAGTGTTATCTAGTTCACCATTGTTGTTTAGTCACTAAGTTGTGTCCAACTCTTGTGACCCCATGGACTGTAGCCCACCAGACTCCTCTGTCCATGGGACTTTCCCAGCAAGAATACTGGAGTAGGTTGTCATTTTCTTCTCCAGAGGATCCGCCTGATCCAGGTATCGAATCTGTGTCTCTTAAATTGGCAGGCTGATTCTTTACCACTGAGCCACCAGGGAAGCCCCCATCTAATTCATTACTTTATATCAACTTTATCCAGGTATAATTTGCATAGGAAAAAAATACAGTTTGGTGAGGTTTGACAAATGCATACAATTTGCAAACAACATCACAATACAGAATTTTTTCATCCCTCCCAGAACTTCCCTTGTGCCCCTCTGTATTCAATAAAAAAGAAAAACAAATACTCCTCAAAACCAAATTATTTCACCCCAGGTAACCATTGATCAGTTGTCACTATAGGTTAACTTTTCATGTTCTAGAATTTCATACATAGAATATATACATAGAGTATATATTTTCACTTCTGGCCTCTTACTTTCAGCATAGGTAATCATACTGAGATTCATCAAGAGTGCTGCAAGTCATAGTAGTTTGTCTCTTTTATTCTGAGTTGTATTCCATTGTTTGAATAAACCATAATTTTTATCTATTCATCTGCGGATGGAATTTTGAGATTTTTTTTTTCAAATTCCATGCTATTATGAATTAAACAGCTGTGAACATTCACATACAAATCTTTAAATGGACATGATTTCATTCCTCTAGGGCATACACTTAGAAGTAGATTTGCTTAGTCATATAGTAAATGTATATTTAAGAAACTTAGTTTTCCAAAATGCTTGTACCAATTTATATTCCCATGGCAACGCACTCCAGTATTCTTGCCTGGAGAATCCCCATGGATATAGGAGCCTGGAGGGCTACAGCCCATGGGTTGCAAAGAGTTGGACATGACTGACCAACTAAGCACAGTACATCAGTGTATGAGAATTCCAATCGTTCCACATCTATTTATTTCTTTATTTTTAGCCACACTGTGGAGCAAGTGGGACCCTAGTTCCCTGGCCAGGAATCAAACCCATGCCCTCCACACTGGGAGGGCAGAGTCTCAACCACCGGACCACCAGCAAAGTGCCCTATTCCACATCTTTGTCAACACTTGATAATGTAAAACTTTCCAATTTTAGCCATTTTAATAGGTGTATAGTGGTATCTCATGAATTAATTTACTTTTACCTGATAACTAATGACATTAAGCTTGTTTTATGTATTTATTAGCCATTTATTTCCTCTCTTTTGTATAATGTCTGTGTATGTATTTTGTTCACTTTTTAATCTGGGTTGTCTTTCTATTAAATTCTAAGAGTTCTTTATCTGTTTTGGATACAAGACTTTTAATAGATACATTATTACAAGATGTTTTCTCCATCTGTTGCAAGCCTTTTCATTTTACAAAGTCTCCTTAGAAGAGCAGAATTTTAAATGAAGTTCAATTTTTCAATATTTTCTATTTTCATAAGTGCTTTCTCTTTTTTTTTTTTTTTATTTATGTTAGATGTGATGGGTCTTTGTTGCTCTGTATGGGCTTCTCATTGCGTGGCTTCTCTTATTGCTGAGCACGGGCTTGGTTCTTGCGGCACTCAAGTTTAGTTGGTCTGCAGCATGTGGAATCTTCCCAGAGCAGGGATCGAACCCACGTCCCCTGTGTTGGCAGGCAGACTCTTAACCACTGTGTCACCAGGGAAGTCCTCTCTGTCTTATCTATAAAACTGTTGCCTACCCAAGGACACAAAGATCCCTTCCTTCTAGAAGTGTTTTCTTCTAGTTTTAAACTTTTACATTTAGATCTATAATACATTTTGGGTTAATTTTTATGAATGATCAAAGTAATACTGTTTTTTTTTTTTTTCATATGATATTGAGTTATTCCAGAATCATCTGTCTAAAACATTATCCATTCTCCCCTTTGGAAATGTCTATGGTTTTACCGATTTTCTCCATTTCATCTTTTTTCTGGACTTATCTGGTAGCTCAGCTGGTAAACAGGGAGGCCTGGCGTGCTGCGATTCATGGGGTCGCAAAGAGTCGGACACGACTGAGTGACTGAACTGAACTGAACTGAACAGCTGGTAAATAATTCACCTGCAATATAGGAGATCCTGGTTTGATTCCTGGAGAAGGCATAGGCTTAGATGGTAAAGAAACTGCCTTATATATGGGAGAACTGGGTTTGACCCCTGTGTTGGGAAGATCTCCTGGAGGAGGGCATGACAACCCATTCCAGTATTTGAACTGTCTATAAAGTTTTATGATTTTTGCTATTTTGCCTCTGCTTTCTATGTCATTTTGGGTTTATTTTCTCTATTGTTTGCCCACTTCCTATTTTATTGATTTTCATTGTTATTTCCTTCATTGTATTTATTGGGTGGGAGTTAATTGTTCTTCTTTTTTTCTGGATTCTAAAGGCGGAAGCTTAGATAACCGACTGAAAACTTTTTTCCTTTTCTAATATGAGAATGTAAAGCTATAGTTTTCCCTCTAGGCACTGCTTAAATTAAATGCCACAAGCTTGGGTATATTTTCATTATTCCTAAATTGAAAATATTTTCTAACATTCTTTGGATTTCTTCTTTGGCATGGATTATTTCTAACTGCTCTGGTTAATTTCCAAGAATCAGGAGATCATCCATGACCTAAATTTACTCAGTTACTATTTGCTGAGCACCTGCCATATATGCTCCACAAGTGAGTAAGTGTCTGGAGGCCACAGGACAGGAAAACAGCAGATCTCTATCCAGACTACTTCACCTTGCACAGTATCTGGCAAATTAAAGGTATTTACAGAATGAATGAATATAGCACTTTGGCGGATATGAAAATGAAATTTAATTACAACTTAACTCTCAAGAGTATTTAGTTCAGTTCAGTTCAGTCGCTCAGTCGTGTCCAATTCTTTGCGACCCCATTAATCACAGCACACCAGGCCTCCCTGTCCATCACCAACTCCCAGAGTTCACCCAAACTCATGTCCATCGAGTCGGTGATGCCATCCAGCCATCTCATCCTCTGTTGTTCCCTTCTCCTCCTGCCCCCAATCCCTCCCAGCATCAAGGTCTTTTCCAATGAGTCAGCTTTTCACATGAGGTGGCCAAAGTATTGGAGCTTCAGCTTCAGCATCAGTTCTTCCAATGAACACCCAGGACTGATCTCCTTAGGATGGAATGGTTGGATCTCCTTGCAGTCCAAGGGACTCTCAAGAGTCTTCTCCAACACCACAGTTCAAAAGCATCAATTATTCAGTGCTCAGCTTTCTTCACAGTCCAACTCTCACATCCATACATCACCACAGGAAAAACCATAGCCTTGACTAGATGGACCTTTGTTGGCAAAGTATTATCTCTGCTTTTGAATATGCTATCTAGGTTGGTCATAACTTTTCTTCCAAGCAGTAAGTGTCTTTTAATTCCATGGCTGCAGTCACCATCTGCAGTGATTTTGGAGCCCCCAAAAATAAAGTCTGACACTGTTTCCACTGTTTCCCCATCTATTTGCCATGAAGTGATGGGACCAGATGCCATGATCTTAGTTTTCTGAATGTTGAGCTTTAAGCCAGCTTTTTTACTCTCCTCTTTTACTTTCATCAAGAAACTCTTTAGTTCCTCTTCACTTTCTGCCATAAGAGTGGTGTCATCTGCATCTGAGGTTATTGATATTTCTCCTGGCAATCCTGATTCCAGCTTGTGCTCTTCCAGCCCAGCGTTTCTCATGATGTACTCTGCATATAAGTTAAATAAGCAGGGTGACAATATACAGCCTTGACGTACTCCATTTCCTATTTGGAACCAGTTTGTTGTTCCATGTCCAGT
>SJYT01026771.1:90076-112481 GCA_006410635.1 Cephalophus harveyi | reverse complement strand
CATCCCTTCATTCTTTCTGGAGTTATTTCTCCACTGATCTCCAGTAGCATATTGGGCACCTAATGACCTGGGGAGTTCCTCTTTCAGTATCCTATCATTTTGCCTTTTCATACTGTTCATGGGGTTCTCAAGGCAAGAATACTGAAGTGGCTTGCCATTCCCTTCTCCAGTGGACCACGTTCTGTCAGCTCTCTCCACCATGACCCGCCCGTCTTGGGTTGCCCTGCAGGCATGGCTTGGTTTCATTGAGTTAGACAAGGCTGTGGTCCTAGTGTGATTAGATTGACTAGTTTTCTGTGAGTATGGTTTTCAGTGTGTCTGCCCTCTGATGCCCTCTTGCAACACCTACCATCTTACTTGGGTTTCTCTTACCTTGGGCACGGGGTATCTCTTCATGGCTGCTTCAGCAAAGCACAGCCGCTGCTCCTTACCTTGGACAAGGGGTGTCTCCTTACCTCTGCTGTTCCTGACCTTCAACGTGAGATAGCTCCTCTAGGCCCCCTGCACAGCCACCACTCCTCAGGTTGCTCCTCGGGTTGCCGGCCCTGGCCTTGGGCGTGGGTGGCTCCTCCCAGCTGCCGCCCCTGGCCTCAGGCTCGGGGTGGCTCCTCAGGGTCACCGCCCCTGGCCTCGGATGCAGGATAGCTCCTCCCGGCCGCCCCTGACCTCGGACGCGGGACAGCTCCTCCTGGCCGCTGCCCCTGGCCTCGGACATGGGGTAGCTCCTCTCGCAGCGCGCTTGCAGCCTGCGCTTAGTGCGCCGCTCCCGCAGCCGCCTGCGCTTAGTGCGCCAGCTCCCGCAGGATCGTTACTAACCCAATATCGTTAGTGGATTAAATTACTGTTTACATAATTTTAGGTTTATATGCAAGAACATGTAGATTTTAAGCTAATTTTCCAGTCTATTTAAGAAATCAACTATCATAATATACAACTAGCTAGAGAATTATCTTTCCTACTTTTTAAATAGACCTTTTAAAAATTCATTAATTTACTTAATTTCATTCATTAGCTTTGTCTTTTCAAAAGACACAAGAGTGTCTTTTGAAACTCCATATATGGTCAGTAATGAGACTGTCATATGTTTTTCCTCATGGCACATTCTACTTCTCTTTCAGTTTCCCTGTTTGTGATAAAAATTCTCAATAATATCCTTAAGTACATATCTTATTTAGTCTAACAAAAAAAAGTACAACTGGGAATTCAAACTAAATATGTACAACAAAAAGCTAAAAATAGCAATATCTTTATTGTTTTTTCATTTCTCTCTGATTTTATAGGAATGAAACATTACATTGATGAAGCATATTGTATTAAACTCAGTGACCCAATGTTTCTGATTTAAAGGAAAAAAAAATCACCATAAAATTAATCATTTTTCTGATCTAAGCTATACTATAGTCTTTCATCTACTAGCTTTAAAATAATTTTAGTTTTAAAACCTAGGCAATGAAAAACAAGGAGCTAAACCTGAGAAACAACTTTGTACCTATGAATGGTATCTCTTTTAAATGTATGATTAAACCAAAATGAAATAATTACTTGTTCAAAATGAACAAAATTCACATGTTATGTGGAGGCAGAGAGATTTAAGTATGCTCTCCCCTTCACAGTACAATTTCAACCCAGTAGTTATTGAAAGTGCATACATTACATATTTGCATGTGAAACCCACATACTGAATAGTATCTAACGCATCAAACTTAAGACATTGATCTGATAATCAGCATAGATCAACATCACCTAAGATATTAGATAATACGTTAATTTGACATACTTTGTAAAAATTTTCAAAATACCTAGTAAATAAAAGGGTTTGTTTTTTAACGTAAAGCCTTTTCTATCACTCATTAATGGGGGAAATTAGGAATCAGGAAGGAGAAACACTGTTTTTCAAATGAGAATCAATATTTTATCCTCTTATATAATCTCATCAAGTAGGCAGGTGAGGATAAAATGAATATTATATACCTTTTGAGTTTAAATAGAATGTGAGCAAATCAAATAACCTGTGTTTCAGAACTTCATAAAGATGAGTAATTATGATATAAACAAATATATCTATCATTCAAGCAATAAATGTATCAATTGGCACTAAAATTCTTCATCCTAACTTAACAAAAACCACCTGAAGCATTACAATATCCTAAAATACTTTCTAATTCATTCTGAGTAATTAAAGTTATGCCTGATGCTATTTCACTATTAATTATAATCTACTGCATTTTAATTATTTGAAAGCTGAAAACACATCAGAATAATTTTAACTTACTTCTGGAAAAAATGAAAGCGAAAGTCGCTCAGCCATGTCCAACTCTTTGAGAACCCATAGATTGTAGCCTGTCAGGCTCCTCTGTCCATGGGAGTTTCCAGGCAAGAATACTGGAGTGGGTAGCTTATCCCTCCTCCAGGGGGTCTTCCCAACTCAGGGATCGAAACTTGGTCTCTCGTATTGCAGGAAAAATGAAGTCAAAAGTAAATGGCAAGCTGAGGACAAAGATCCACAGTCCCTATGAACACAGTGGGTTAATCTATGCATGATACAAAGATCACATGTAAATCAATAAGGAAAAGAAACAATCCAATTGGCTACAAATAAAATCCAAGATTACAAATAACTAATAAAGATATGAAAATGTTTAATCTCACTTATATAAAGACACAAAGTCAAAAAGTAATGAAATGTTACTTTTCACTTAGATTGGCAAATATTTAAATGTTTCATGGTGAAACACAGTTTTGTGGGATGTAAACTGACTTAATTTAGCTATATAACCTTGAACAAATTTCTTAATTTCTCTGTAAGCCCTTAGTTTTCTCATCTCTAATATAGGGATAATATTACATCATAGAGTTATTGTGAAGAATATATTTTTAATATCTATAAAGAGCTTAGAATATTGTCTCAAAACTGCAAGTACTTAAATACACTATTAAAAAATTAAAATAATTTTTTAGAGCAGTTTTAGGTTCACAGAAAAACTGAAAAGAAAGTACAAAGACTTCCCATATACTCCCTGCCCCCACATATGCGTAGCTTCTCCCCTATTATCAACATCCCTCAACACAGTGTGGTACAACTGTTACAACTAATGAACCCACAATGACACCTCATAGTCACTCAAAGTCCACTGCTTGCAGTTCATTCTTGGTATTATATATTCTATGGGTTTGGACAAGTATACATTTTTTAGAGGGATAGTTTGACAATGTAAACTCTTAAAACTTAGCAAAACCAAGAACAAAAAATTTCCACCATTAAAAATTAATACTTCAGAAATATTTACATATTTAAAGATACATGTTCAAGAGTGTTTATTACACTATAACATATACACTGTAAACCATCTAAACCCCTTATTAATGAGGGTGATAAACATTTACTATATGCCTTGATATAATGAACATGTAACTGCTAACCATATGTCCATAATATTCTACCCCAAAGCCCATAAACTGTCAGAATATATATGTATTTTAAAAGAATATATCTATAGCAACAGTGGAAAACACACACACACACAAAAGGGCTACTAAGGGGCACAAATTCTGAAGAACTTCTGATTTAAAAAATGATGCAGATGGCATAAAATTTATACAGAAATAAGTTTGGAGGAAACCAAAGCTCCAAGTAGAAGCAGAAAGTTATCTCAGAAAAATACCAGGAGTCTAAGGAAACTCCACTGGTAGGTGGCACCTTAAAGTGCAGGAAGGATTTTAGGTATTCAAGTGGTTAATTAGGAAAATGAATTCAGAGCAGCTGGGCTAGTGGGGCTCTCCTTCAACTTTGGCTAAGAAGCAAGTGCTCAACAGCAGCAGAGTATTTGCTTTCAGAATGACGTAGCCAGCACAGATCTGAGGTTAGAGAGACAGTGAGGCACACAAACAACTAATCCCAAGGAGGAGAAACAACACACTCACAAACTGCCACCACACTCTATTTAGAAGCATATCGTGGAAATGAAAAGAACCAGATAAAGTAACGTAACGAGCATCCACAAAGAAATGTATAGCAATACTCAAAGGCAGACAAGCAGACAACCAAGAACTGGCAAACATACAAAGAAAACCAATTCCATGGGAGAAAGACTCCAAAATTTCAACAGAAAACTGCATCCCAAATCAGTGCTCACAAATATTCATAGAAATAAATAATCCAGACCTTCAAAAGACAAAATTAACATTATCCAACATCAAAAAGTTACCAGATATGCAAAGAAGCAGGAAAATACAACCTGTAATAAGGGGGAAAATCAGTTTATATGTAGCAAGATATAAAACTTTCAAGAAGTACTTAAAAGAAAATTATCAATGAATGGAGATATTTACCATGTTTTAAGAGCAGAAATAATATGTTTAAGCTTGTCAACTCCCATCTAATTAATTTACAAAAAAGGATATTCCATTTTTATTTAACATTAATGTAAGGTGCAGGTTACCACAATCTGACAAGTAAAAAACAAAAGTTTGAAAGAAACACAACTCCAATTATCTAGGAATTATATTATCTACAGAAAACCAAAAAGGATCCTTAGAAAGACCATTAAAATAAAAACATTCAACAAGATGACTGGATAGATTACATACAAAAATCATGAAGATTTTTTTACATCAACAATTTGTAATTATTTATAATGGCTAAAAATAGAAAGAGGGAGAACATAGAAACAAAATCAACAAAAGATTTTCAAAACCTCTATGAAGAAAAAGCTTATTGAAGGAAATTAAGAGACGGGTAGCAGCATGACACATTCATGAACATAAAAACTGAATTTCGTGATTCTTCCCAAAATAATTCAGAGATTCAATGTAAATGCACAAAATTCCACTTTTTGTGTTTGACGGAATTTTAAAAATTGATTCTAAAACTTACACTGAAGTGCAAAGGTCCAACTTCAATTTATGAAGGTGAAGAAAATGGGGGATTTGCCATATCACATATCAAAATTTGACATAAAATATAGTAACTAAGAGAATTTGATTTTGTTGCCAAATAGGATAGCCATACATGGACTAGACCAATGTAACAGAACCACCAAGAAACAATCCTATATGCAAATGGATAATACAATTGGGATTGTGGACCAGTAGGAAAAAGTCAAACCAGATAATAAAATCAGTAAGTGATGCTGGGAAAATTAGTTACCCATTTGAGACAAGAAAGAAATTAAACAGCCACTTCAAACAATTAAAAAAGAATATTCCAGATACATTAAGAAATTTAGCATGAGAGGCAAAACTTGTATAGGAATATGTTGGGGAGTAGTTTTATAAACTCAAGGGTGGTGAACACAGTATGGATTGGTGTTCAACATTCATGGTATCACCCTTTGTTATAGAAGCTAGAAAGTTAAAACCTACATCTTCCAGAAGCTTTACAAATAGGGTTTTGGATATTATTTAGAGTAAGCCAATCAGATGTGAAAGATTTGAAAAGCAAAAGTGAGGTGAGAGGTACAATTCTACTCTTTCTCTGGTAGCATCACCATATAGGCTCTGTTTCTTCTGTAGTAGCATCAGTAAGGACCTCCCTCGTGGCTCAGCTGGTAAAGAATCCACTTGCAATTCAGGAGACCTGGGTTCGATCCCTGGGTTGGGAAGATCCCATGGAGATGGGAATGGCTACCCACTCGAGTATTCCAGCCTGGAGAATTCCATGGACTGTATGGCCCATGGGGTTGCAAAGAGTCAGACACGACCGAGCATCAGTAGAGGCCCTGGTATCTAGCCACTAGCTTTGTGAAGTTAAGAGGAAGGGTGTTAAGAGGCATCTGTTTTTGCTAACGCTTTCTACAGCAAGCATTATCTGATTCTTGCTCAGAATGCTGCAGCAGTGACCAAAGCATTCCAATCATGGTAGCTTCTTGATCACAACAGTGAGAAATGGCTGTGAAGCCCGTGGCTTCCTGATCATAGAAGAGGCAAGAGCTTCACTGATGACCCAGTTCTGTGGAGTCATTACTGCAAGTACAGCCTAGTGTTTCTTCAATACTCTCAGCGATCCTGTAAGCCATTTAATACCTTACAATAAATGCTCTCCTGCTTGAACACTCTAAAGTGAATTCTGTTGGGATTTTTGTTTTTTAATGTTTTAGATTTATTAAAACATTATAAATGAGAGTCATCATAAATTATGCCAAAAAACTCTACAGAACACAGAAGCCAGGTAGGCAGAGTTTAGCTAGGCTTTTGTAGAACAGTTCTTCAAGCTAACCAATCCTTGAGGAACTTGTTCTTTTTTTCAAGTTGAATATAGGAGTGCTATGCAGTTGAGATTATACTTTTCTCAACAAGTCTGCTGTCAGTTTCACATTGTCTTTCTCTACAAATTTTTACAAAAATAAGTTGAATGTGCTTAGGAATTTCACAAAGTGTTCTTTCGGTATTACTGTGACATATTGTTTTTTAAGGTCTCCCCCTCTGATGATATAAGTAGGCAAGAACTTACAAGAGGAACACTAAAATAAGTTCACAGAAATATTGTGCTTAACATCAGACAATGGGTGGGTATAGTTTTCAGTTACCTGCTCCGTGACACTGAGATATACTATAACCACACTGGTTCCCAAGACTGTGTCCACTGGATTGATTAAAATACAGAAAATAAACCCAGCACAGGGACTTAGGAGTCATTTCCCATGGAAAGGAAATAAGGCTGTATTTTGGAATCCCATGAATGACAGGACTGTAACACTGAAGCCTGACTCATATATAATGATTGGGAAGGATGTTCTGCATAAACACAGGACAAAAAGCTCAAATCATGAAGGTAAAGATTGATCATCACTGACTATGTAAAAATTAAGAACTTCTGTACATTAAAATACATCATAAAGGGAGTGAAAAGACAACAAACTAGGAGATATCTGTGACATTTATAATCAAGTAGACATTAATATCAATGATACAAATAGGATTCTGATAAGTCGTAAGAGTAGCAAACAACCCAATAGAAAAAGTCTCCAAAACTTTGGTCCCCTGATGCGAAGAGCCAACTCACTGGAAAAGACCGTGATGCTGGGAAGGATGGAAAGCAGAGGGGGATGACAGAGGATGAGCTGGTTGGATGGCATCACCGACTCGATGGACATGAATTTTAGCAACCTCAGAGAGATGGTGAAGGACAGGGAAGCCTGGCATGCTGCAGTCCATGGGGTCACAAAGAGTCAGACACAACTGGGTGACTGAACAGCAAGTAGTCACTTCAAAAAAAAAAAGAAGAAGAAAATGGCCAATAAACGTAAATGTAGGGGCTTCACTGCTGGCTCAGGGGCAAAGAATCCACCTGCCAAAGCAGGAGACACAGGTTCGTTCCCTGATCCAGGAAGATTCCACATGCCTCGGAACAACTAAGCCTGTGCACCACTACTGAGGCTGTGCTCTAAAGCCTGGGAGCGGCAGCTACTGAGCCCATGTGCCAAAACTACCGACATCCATGAGCCCTAGCGCCTGTGCTCCACAAAAGAGAAGCCACAGAAATAAGCCCACACCTGCAACTAGAGAGTAGCTTTCACAGCCACGAAGACCCAGAACAGCTAAGAATAGATAAACAAACATAAACGTACCAACTCATGGATGTCACTGGGAAAATACTAATTAAAAATCAATTAGTGAAAAAACTAATCATTTCAAATGTTTGCAAAGTAGCTAAGTGTAAGAGTGTAAACTGGCACAAATATTTAGGAAGATGATTTGGAACTACCTAGAGAAGTTAAACAGACACATACCTGACAACCCAGTGATTATACGCTGAAGTATATACCCTGGAAAACTTCATACATATTTATATCAGGACATATGTACAGAATTGTTTATAAGCAGCATTTTTTATAACAGCAAATTTCTGTAACAACCAAAAGGTCTGACAAGAGTACAGAGAAAAGGCGGCTATATTTGCATATAAAAGAATACTATGTTAAAAAGCTGGCTTAAAGGTCAACATTCAGAAAACTAAGATCATGGCATCCGGCCCCATCACTTCATGGCAAATAGGTGGGGAAACAGTGGAAACAGTGGCTGACTGTGATTTTGGAGGCTCCAAAATCACTGGAGATTGTGACTGCAGCCATGAAATTAGAAGACGCTTACTCCTTGGAAGAAAAGTTATGACTAACCTAGACAGCATATTAAAAAACAGAGACATTACTTTGCCAACGAAGGTCCGTCTAGTCAAGGCTATGGTTTTTCCAGTAGTCATGTATGGATGTGAGAGTTGGACTATAAAGAAAGCTGAGTGCAGAAGAATTGATGCTTCTGAACTGTGGTGTTGGAGAAGACTCTTGAGTCCCTTGGACTGCAAGCAGATCCAACCAGTCCACCCAAAAGGAGATCAGTCCTGAATATTCATTGGAAGCACTGATGTTGAAGCTGAAACTCCAATACTTTGGCCACCTGATGCGAAGAGCTGACTCATTTGAAAAGACCCTGATGCTGGGAAAGATTGAGGGCAGGAGGAGAAGGGGACGACAGAGGATGAGATGGTTGGATGGCATCACCGACTCAATGGACATGGGCTTGGGTAGACTCTGGCAGTTGGTGACGAACAGGGAGGCCTGGCATGCTGTGCTTCATGGGGTCGCAAAGAATCGGGCATGACTGAGCAACTGAACTGAACTGAACTGAACCATTGCTAGGTACAACAAAATGAGTGAAATTTTTAAATGTAATATTGTGTGAAAGAAACAAAACAGAAGATGCATAGATTGTGATTCCATTTATATAAACATCAAAAGCAAAAAATTAAATCATGGGAATAGTTAACACAAAATTCACTATAATGGCAACTTCCAGTGGTAGAAAGGGACTGGGATTAGATGAAAATAGTGTGAAATAACAAGAAAATATTTTTAAGAATATGTCTATATTACATATTCAAAAGCAGACTTATATGAACTTTTATGCAACATATATTATAAAGCATATTAAAAAAGGGAGGGGAGGGACAGACCTCCCTGAGTTGCTGTTGAAGTGAGGTAGGTTCATAGGTACATGGGAATTCTTCTCTTCTTGTTTGAAATTTTTCATAATAAAGCCACTTTAAAAATTCAGCACTTTTAATTCTTAGTGAGCATTTCTTACCTCAAGAATAAAAAGCAACCCAGATTCCCAGATTCCCCATTTCAGAATGTAAAGAAAAGCATTGCTCCCTATCTTGTAATAATGATAAACACTATACAAAATCATTCTGGTTCTTGAACCCAGCCAAAAGCTGAGGTTGCAGGGCCAACTAACCCAAATCTAAGGAGAGAAGGGACAGGAGCATCAGTTTACCTGAAAAAGATACTACTGGACAATAGTTAAGAACTTAGCTAATACTTTAACAACTAAAGGCGGAGTGTGAGCTAACAAAAGACCATCAAAACCTTGGAGGCCACAAACCAAGAGGAATTCACATTTATTCACAGGATTTTCTCCAAGGACCTCACAGGAAGTTCACCCCAAAAAAAAGGAAAAAGAAAAAAAGAATGGGGGACATGGCAGGAAACTTAGAAACTGTCCCTTATGGTTCCTTGAAGAGAACAGCAGAATTTACAAGAATGTATTAATTTCCTTTAATAATGGTATTATTAAAAGAAAACAATCTTATCCAGTATAAAAAAAAACATACAAAAATACAGAACCAAAAAACCTGTCATAAAAATTATACAAAAGCATACGTAAATTGGAATTATTAAAAATAATACAAATTACAAAATTAGTTCAGGAAAGTTATAATAAATACTACAGTCAAAAGGGAGACCCAATGTTTATGTGGGACTTGGGTTAAGGAGAAACTAATATATTCCTTAAAAGGTATAAATCTATCATCTAAAAAAAAAAATTATACTGTTCTTTAAAAAAGCCAAACAGGTGCCAAGACCGCCTGGGTTTGAATTCCAATTCTACCACTTCCTAACTCCATGACTTTATTATTCTTTTTGTGTCTCCATTTCCTCCTGTGTGAACTGGGAATAATAACCTTCATGGTTTTTTTAAGGATTAAATGAGTTAAAATGTCTGGTACATAAATAAACATAAAAGTACTACTATTCTAGACTATTTTAAGAAATGATTTTTACATCTGACTCTTATAGCATCCCTGGTTTTACATAAAATATTCAAAAAACTGAAAGAAATACAGCATATAATCCTAGTGTCTAGGTATAAATAAATACTTCTGTGAAAACTATCCTCAGAAAACAAAAGTGTAAAGAAAGTGTTAGTCTCTCAGCTGTGTCCAACTCTTTCCAACCAGATGGACTGTAGCCACCAGGCTCCTCTGTTCATGGAATTCTCCAGACAAGAATACGGAAGTAGGTTGCCAATTCCCACTGCAGGGGATCTTCCCGGTCCAGGAATCAAATCTGGGTCTCCTGCATTGCAGGCAGACTCTACTGTCTAAGCCTACAGGGAAGCTTCAACTTCCCCACAAAAGGAATACAACAGCAATATTAAAATATTCTATTCCAAAAGAAGTTTAAAAAAAGTTAAGTTCTTAAAACTATCTTTTTATCAAATGTAAATTATAGCTGCTCTGATGAAATGTTTTTAAGTTCAATCAAGTTGAGGTAAGAAAAATGCTCTTAAATCTGTTCCAGGATTTAAATGCTTTGTAATCATTTGCATTTTCTAAGTACACTGTTAAGAACGTATTTCCCATGACCAGGTTCATGATGTATCTAGTAATCTTGGGAGTATGGAACACAAATTACTGCCTTAGAAAAAACACTGTTTATTACACATATAAAGCTCAAAGAGCAGCTTTCAGAAAGATGGAAAGTATTAATAAATACACCAGCCATTTAGTTGTTTGAGCTTTATTTTTATATGCATACATGTGCCAAAAAAACAAAAATTTCAAAGATATGGGGTACAACATATCAAATGAAATCATTTAAAATTATTTTAATGTATATACAAGTAACAGTATAAAGTACATGTACATGATACATTATATAATTTGTTCTGAGGTTTTGAAAAGCAGTATTTTGGGCTTTGAATTCTGATACTATTGTCTATTACATCATTCAAGTAACACATATTTCAAAAGTTTAAATTTTTTAATAATAACTAAATTAACACATAATTCTAAGACAATCTGATAGATGAGCTGCCTTTGCCAAAATAGTGTTGTTCAATTCTTCTACAGAAAGCAAGGAGGTTGCTGTAGTTTTTCACCTTCTCAGAAAGTTCATCATTGGTCATTTGTGTAGTAAGAATGGTATACAGATGGCCAAATACCAGTGCATCTAGTTCAGTAGGCCTAAGACAAAAGCAGAAACGAGAGCAACATGAACAACATTTAACTTACAAGGTAGATTATACACAATTAAAAAAAAAAACATTTTATTATTATATTTAAAAGAAAAAACTTAAATAAATCCTACCCCAACCTGATAGAATTTATTCTATTTTACTGGAGTTTCTGTTAAAAAATATGAAAACTTTTGAACCATGATTTTCTAGGTATGTGACTTGCTTTCTTAAATAGTGTGTGTATATGCATGTGTTAGTAGCTCAGTTGTGTCCAACTCTTTGCGATCCCATGGACTGTAGCCCACCAGACTCCTCTGTCCATGAAATTCTCCAGGTAAGAACACTGGAGTAGGTTGCCATTCCCTTCTCCAGGAGATCTTCCCAACCCAGTGATTGAACCCAGGTCTCCCATATTGTGGGAAGATTCTTTACCGTCTGAGCCACCAGGGAAGCCCAAAGTCACTCAGTCGTGTTTAACTCTTTACAACTCCATAGACTACACAATCCATGGAATTCTCTAGGCCACAATACTGGAGTGGGTAGCCTTTTCCTTCTCCAGGGGATCTTCCCAACCCAGGGATCAAATCCAGGTTTCCTATACTGCAAGGGGTTTTTTACCAGCTGAGCCACAAGGGAAACCCAAGAATAATGAAGTGGGTAGCCTATCCCTTCTCCAGTGGATCTTCCTGACCAGGAATCAAACTGGGGTCTCCCGCATTACAGGCAGATTCTTTACCAACTGAGCTATCAGGGAAGCCCTTCTTAAATAGTAGTATCGTTTAAATGTGTTAAAATAATATTAGTGAAAATAATGACATTCATTTTATTAAGTTATTCACTAAATATACAACAGGTCTCCAATGAGCCAGTAACTGTGCCAGATGCTAAAGATATAAAAGTAAGAAAGCAAGTTTACTTACCCTTTTTAAAGTAAACTTAGCTTTTTGAAGGATATACAAGAAAGGCTTCAACAAAAATTTTTCTAGGGTTTTTCTTCCCCCCTTTAATTAAATATCACTAACAAAAAGATGAAATTTATCTACCTTGCTGCCAATGGTCTATATATGGGATATCACAAATTTACATTATATTAAAATAATTACAGTAGACCTGTGAACAGCACTGGCTGGAATTGTTGTTAAGGTCCACTTATATGCCAAGTTTTTTTTCAATATATAGATACTACATTACTACACAATCCATGGTTGATTGAATCAGTTTGTGGATGCGGAGCCACAGACACAAAAGTCTGACTCTAAAGTTATACATGGGATTTTCAACTGTAGCAGAGGGTCAGCACCCTGAACCCTCTCATTATACTGCATTAGCACAATACTGGGCTCCCTGGTGGCTCAGATGGTAAAGAATCCGCCTGCAATGGGGAAGACATGGGTTCAATCCCTGGATCAGGAAGATTCCCTGGAGGAGGGCGTGGCAACCTACTCCAGTATTCTTGCCTGGAGAATCCCCTTGGACAGAGGAGCCTGGAGGGCTACAGTCCATGGGGTTGCACAGAGTCGAACACGACTGAGTGACTAAGCACAGCACAATATTACTAAAAGGAGAAAATACATCATTATATGCCATCAATAATTATTGCTGTCAATCCTACAGTGGTAGTCCTAAATTATAGAGAAAACATGTTAATCCACCTGAAACGTAAAAATATGTTGCAGTAACCTGGTTTGGCAAAATAGACCTTTTCAGTTCAGTTCAGCCGCTCAATCATGTCCGACTCTTTGCGACCCAATGGACTGCAGCACACCGGCCCTCCCTGTCCATCACCAACTCCCGGAGTTTACTCAAACTCATGTCCATTGAGTTGGTGATCCCAACCAACCATCTCATCCTCTGTCGTCACCTTCGAACTTTTCGATCTTTCCCAGCATTAGGGTCTTTTCAAATGAGTCAATTCTTCACATCAGGTGGCCAAAGTATTGGAGTTTCAGCTTCAGCATCAGTCTTCCCAGTTAACCTTCAGGACTGATCTCCTTTAGGATGGACTGGTTGGATCTCCTTGCTGTCCAAGGGACTCTCAAGAGTCTTCTCCAACACCACAGTTCAAAAGCATCAGTTCTTCAGTGCTCAGCTTTCTTTCTAGTCCAACTCTTACATTCATACATGACTACTGGAAAAACCATAGCTTTGACTAGATGGACCTTTGCTGGCAAAGTAACATCTCTGCTTTTTAATATGCTGTCTAGGTTGGTCATAACTTTTCTTCCAAGGAGCAAGCATCTTACAATTTCATGGCTGCAGTCACCATGTGCAGTGATTTTGGAGTCCAAAAGAAAAGTCTGTCACTGTCTCCACTGTTTTCCCATCTATTTACCATAAAGTGATGGGACCAGATGCCATGATCTTCATTTTCTGAACGCTGAGTTTTAAGCCAACTTCTTCACTCTCACTTTCATCAAGAGGCTCTTTAGTTCTTCTTCACTTTCTGCCATAAGGGTTATGTCATCTGCATATCTGAGGTTATTGATATTTCTCCTGGCAATGGGGTTCTGTCCAATCCTAATTCTGCCACTAACTTACTAGCTATGTAGCCTTGATCACCACTCATGAATGACCTCTTGTAGCTGCATGGCCTTATATGTCTTCATGTCACTAATTCCTAAATATTTATCTCCAGCCTGAGTCTCTCCCCTCAAGTCCAGAATAATACGTTCAAATATCTCCATATGAATGTTCAATAAGGATCTCAAATCAGCTTGTCTCCTCATCTTCTCAAAATAAAAGTCTATATGCACCTATATGCACCACCTGTTCAAGCCAAAAATGTGAGTTCCCCTTGAGTCTTCTCTTATCCTCTCACATCTATTAGAAAGCCGGGTGAGACATAACCACCAAAATACATCCTGAATACCACCACTTATCTATTATTACCTCCTCATCTGAGCCACCATCATCTCACCAAGACCACTGTACTACCTTCCCACTGTATCTCCCTGCTTCTACTTAACTGCTCTGCTACTTAAAAAAAATATCACCAGCTCATACCACGCCAAGCATAAAACATTCCAATGAATTTCCACTCTACTTACACTAACATGCAAACTTACTCAAAGCATACAAGTCTCAGATTATCTGGCTCTGGCTTACCTCTTCAGCCATACCTCCTACTATTTTCAACACACAACCATAAATGGCTTTGCTTCTTCCACCTGAACATAAACTAGCCAATCTTAGGGATTTGACCCAACTATTCCTGCTACCTGGAACACTCTTCCCTTGATTTCACATTGCTGGCTCCTCCTTGTCTTTCAGAATACAGCTTATGTCACTATGAAAGTCTCCCCTGACCATGCAAACTAAAGTGGACATATAGTCACTTACTGTGATGTGATCCTATTTTAATTCTCTATATGGCACTTAAAACTTTCTCATATTTATTTTTAATCGTCTGTCTCCTTCCACCAGGACATCGTCTACTTGTTTCCTGTTATGTCCCCATTATCTAGAATAACACCTGGCCCAAAGTAAGTTCTCAATAAGTATGTGTTTAAATGAATCAATAAAAAGGTGAAGTACTTTTCATACCACATTATAACTATTTACTTAATGTTTCCTTCTTATACTCTAAGTTCTCTAAAGGTAACAAAGCATATATCTTTATACCCCCAGTTCTTAGCAAGAAATCTAAGGAACTGAATGGTTATATGCTGAATCAATAATGAAACAAAAAAGAAAGCATCCTAAGCTGTACAGGATATTTTTCAATAGTAGTTATTCACATTCTTCCAAAGCCTTCCCTCTTTTGACACATTCATGAACTATTAATCAAAGTCAAATGTGCAATTTATGGTCATGTTTAAGAAGGTAGTCAACAGGATAGCTTAAAAAAAAATCACAGGTGTCCTGGGACTTAATAGCACTATGATCCTAGCATCACAGATTAAGAATTAATAACAAATGAACACCTGAAAAAAATCAAAGATGCAGAAGAAGGTAGATAAATGTAGAGCTGAGGCACTCTATGAGAAGTAATACGAACACCAATCCTTCCAGATCCCTAAACATATTTCTTTAAATGTGTATCTTATCAATTTAGGATTTATTTTTCTAATCTTTATTTAGGATTAACTACCCTCTGTTTCTTGTACTAGAGCCTAAAAGAGGTGAATATATTCTGTGATGCAACTTCTAGTAGTAAGGTGTTTTTTATCAATAAATGAAGGCTCTGAATGAGCTTGGGTATGAAGGTATGTTTAAATCAGAGTGGGCTAGTAGTACCCTGAAGTGGTCAAAATGTTATCTGTTGCAAATGTAATTTATATAACTCAAAAGGTGCTGAATTATATACAGGTAATAAGCATATAAAAATTGATCTGATGTTTCCTAAAGACAGCAACTTCATGACCAATTACTTTTAGAAGATCTAACAGGAAGTAGGATACACTACACTAAATCAAAACACACACATAACTTCCAATGCATATTTTTTGCAGTCCTTTAGCAACTGCCTACATTAGCTGACTCTGACATATAAGTGATCAACTCCCACAATACTCTTTTTAAAAAGTACACTGTGTATGTGCAGTTACTCTTCTCTATCGTTTCTATTTCTCTTTCCTTTTAATGACTGTATAACTGAAATATTGATATTGTTAAAAAATAAATAACGAGTACACTGTGGTAGTGGGACACAACTATATACGACTGCTATAACTCACAAAACTATATACACATAAAAGTGCCAATTTTACTTTTTATAAATTATACCACAAACTTGACTTTTTTTAAAAAAGTAATATACTCAGAAAAATGTTTGCAGCTCCTATGAGAGACCCAGTATTTCTATTGAATCATGTAATCAAGCCAAGATTTCATGTACCTCCAGCTTTAATTACCTTTTCTATATAATATGGGAGAGAAAACCACCCTTCTGCCCACTAAGTAGTTTGTGGATTATAATTTGGATATAAATAGCAACTCCCCTCCTAAGACCTTTAACATCTTTCATAATGTTGCCTTCTCATCTTGCATTATCATTCTTTCTACTTTTCTGCTGGTTATCCACTATTCTTTTTTTTCCACTTTTATTGAAAAATAATTAACATACATCACTGTATAAGTTTAAAGTTTACAGCATATCTTGATTTACATATATTATAAAATTGCTATCAATAGGTTCAGCTAACATCCATCAGTTACCTACTAGTCTTTCATTTGCATATCAAAATAAAAACAGAACCATAAAACATGAATGCTTTCCTAACCTTTCCCATTAAAAATTTTTGCATTCATCCTTTTCATTTTCTTCAATTGTTATGGTTCCACATTTCTTTCTTTCTGATACCTTTCATAGTCTAGTTTCAAAAACATTAATTTTGTCTGAGTATTCCCTTATTTTTCTTTCCTGTTATACTATTAATTGGAGAAGGCAATGGCACCCCACTCCAGTACTCTTGCCTGGAAAATCCCATGGACGGAGGAGACTGGTAGGCTGCAGTCCATGGGGTCGCTGAGGGTCGGACATGACTGAGCAACTTCACTTTCACTTTTCACTTTCATGCATTGGAGAAGGAAATGGCAATCCACTCCAGTGTTCTTGCCTGGAGAATCCCAGGGATAGGGGAGCCTGGTGGGCTGCCGTCTATGGGGTCACACAGAGTCGGACACGACTGAAGTGACTTAGCAGCTTAGCAGCATACTATTAATTTGTCATTTCTTCATACTAACCAAAATAATTTACATATCCTTTCTTTATATCAATCACTGATCTTTAGGACTATCACTCAAATTTGTAAATCAAGCTTCTTGCCATTAACTTCGCTATATTTTACCTTTGGCTATCTTGCCCGTGGGTATTTTTGAGCAATTTCCCCTTAATTTTCTTAACTGGTGATTTCTTATTTTAAAAAACCTCAATGAAATCCTACTCCCCCCTGAAATTTTTCTTAAGGTTCACAAGTATAATTTTTGCATTTCCAATCTGTATATGAAGGTATAATTTTCAAATTTTACCATTTACTTAATGGTTAACAGCAGTATTTTTTTCTTTTTCAAATCTAACTCTTTTTCAATTTATCATTCAATTTAATCTAGTTTTAACCAACATCTACTGAGCTTCCTCTAACAGATTTTATTTGGAAAACACTTAGACCTGCAAGGAGCTCATAAATGCTTTAGAGTAGTATAACTCTTACTATCCTGATTACATTTCTAAGAACTACTTTTTTTCTACTTCTTCTTCCTCTTTATTAAAAAGTAACAGGAAAATATCACTTTAAGAAAACTTTTAGGTTTTTATTTCAAATCCACTCACCAGGTATGACTCAGTCTTTGTAGAGGTGTCTTAACAGGTATCACATCAGCAAGGTTATGTGTACACAACAGATAGCACAGATTTTGACTTTCATTTTAGAAATATGAATTTCCCTGGTGGCTCAGATGGTAAAGAACCTGCCTGCAATGCAGGAGACCTGGGTTCGATCTCTGGGTTGGGAAGATCCCTTGGAGGAGGGCATGGCAACCCATTCCAGTTTTCTTGCCTGGAGAATCGCCGTGGACAAAGGGGCCTGCTGGGCTACAGTCCATGGGGTCCAAAGAGTCGGACACACCAACACTATGCATCATGAAGGCTAAAAAGGCCAACAATCATTAGTATCTACTTTGTATTATTTCTAATTTGTTTTCAAATTCACTTTCCTTTTTCCTTTCCACCACTGAGCTTCTTTGTCTCCTTTTCCCAATTACTATTCTTGCTGCAGGGCTTCCCTGGTAGGTCCATGGTAAAGAATCCGTCCACAATGCATGAGACGGAGGTTCAGTCCCTGGGTCAGGAAGAGCCCCTGGAGAAGGAAATGGCAACCCAGTCCAGGATTCTTGCCTGGAGAATCCCATGAACCAAAGGAGCCTGATGGGCTACAGTCCATGGGGTCGGAAAAGAGTCAGATACAACCTAGCACTAAACAGCAACAACAAATTCTCACAAGATCTCCCTCAACCCTCTTTCTCTTTCTTCTCAAGAGTGACTGAGTTTCTTTCATGAAGCCTCTCAACATGTCTAGTAAGTAAGCTAGAAGAAAAGCTGATTCTAATTTTAGAGGGTAAGCAGAGGATTCACAGGGAAATAAAATTTAATATTACTAAACAATTGCATAAAATTAAATTAAACCTATTCTATACTTCAAAAACAAAAATGTTTAAGTCCCATATAAGATAAAATTATTTCAAAAACCTACATCTTAATACTAGTTAAACAGTTTCTCAGTTACAAACCTTATTTTTACACCTATTCTAAACTTTGAATTTTCAATTACAAGTTTAAAAATAATTACATGCAAGTAACGCTCAAAATTCTCCAATTCAACATTACGTGAACTGTGAACTTCCACATGTTCAAGCTGGATTAATAAAATATACCCTTTTTGAGCTTTTCAGCTCCTATGAATTCCTATATCAGAAAGAAAAGGAACTACATAATAGCAACATTTTGATACATTTCTTTTGTATTAGAGACTAAACAACTAGAATCAGTATAGCAAACATCACTAGAAATAAGAACATATAGCTATAGAAGCTTCACCTACCAGGATTTCATGGTTTGAACTCTATGACATTTTCTGCTTCAAAGATCAACAGACTCCAATTTTATTTGACTATCAAATGTATAGCATATACATTAATATAACTTACATATTTCCAAGCTATCATCATTGTCATTTTTGCTACAAATATTAATATCTCTACCAAAAGATGTTTGATATAGCTACAGATGAATGCCTATGAAGATATAATAAATAATAGCAAATAAATCTTTTTAAAAATTATCAATCTACAAGTCAAGGGATTTTTATTAAAGCTAAAAAAAGATTCGATTCCAAGCAAACTATTATTTTCCAAATTACAAAAAAAATTCTATCTTAATGAAACATGAAATACTCAATTCACATATATACATACATATTTTGAATCTATATCTTTCACAATCATTTCTATGCTTTACAAATATTTTCATTAAATTTTATAAAGAAAAGTTTCTAATAGTGCTTGTCCATCCAACAATATTTTTTACTGTTTAGTTTTATTCACTTTTCTAGTCCTTAGGGAATTAGCCTATACAGACAATGGCTACGCTTCATATTTTAATAGTACTTTGCAAGCTCAAAATTTTAAGATGTCATACTGCTGCTGCTACTGCTAAGTCACTTCAGTCGTGTCTGACTCTGTGTGACCCCATAGACGGCAGCCCACCAGGCTCCCCCATCCCTGGGATTCTCCAGGTAAGAACGCTGGAGTGGGTTGCCATTTCCTTCTCGAATGCATGAAAGTGAAAAGTGAAAGGGAAGTCGCTCAGTCGTGTCCGACTCTTCACGACCCCATGGACTGCAGCCTACCAGGCTCCTCCGTCCATGGGATTTTCCAGGCAAGAGTACTGGAGTGGGGTGCCATCGCTTTCTCCGTAAGATGTCATAGTTCCATTTAAAGCACCTTGACGTATTTCTAATAGAACCTCTATATCATACTATAATGACAGGTTTACACGTCTGCCTTCAGGAGAAAATTCTTAATGGCTAGCACCACATTTTAGAAATCTTAGTCTCCCAGAAGCTAGTGCTGTGCCTGATACTCAAGAAATTGAATGTTTAATGAATGCAAAAATAAATTTTAATGTAACCGTTTTCATAAATATTTCTTGATAATACAATTCCTCTATGACAAAATGCTATTATATATATGATAAAATAACAATATAGAAAAGAAACTAACTAAAAAGAATAAAATCCTTACTGTTTATTGAAGAAATATGGTTGTGTTCCCAGTCTTTGAGAAAGAGCTTGACAGCACTGGTCTACATCTTCTAAGACCTAACACAAGCAACAGACCCCAAAGAAAAATATTTAAATTAGCAAGCAATAAAATGTGTCTAAAACTTCATTTGTAACCTTTTATAGTATATTTAAATCAGACAAGAGACCACATAGAGAGTATAAGTAATACTTTCTATATAAGAAATAGGAAAATTTGAGAACAAATCTTTAAATGCAAGTACATTTAAGTTACTCATAAGGATTATGATCAAGAAAGTTTTTATCTCAATACTCTACTCCCTATAAAAGTTTTCCTGAATCCATATTATCAAATGATTTCACATATATTAACAAATCTGCTTCATAAAGATGACACGACTGATCTACCATGAATAAGAAGCATTTGGATTGTTTTCCACTAGTGGAAACATTTTATTTACTCTGCTCCTTTCAATTACCCAATCCTCCTCATGGCCAGTGGCACAAATCAATGGTTGGCTTGCTAATGATACTCAAACTCATGTTTTTATCGTTTTTCAACTTCAGTAAATTTAAGACCAAAGAAAAGTAGGAATTTTAAGCACTGCATTTAACAGGGTTTGTTTTTTTTTTAAGCCCTGATGCTGCAGATCTACATTTACTGGCATAAAAAATGCCCACAATGTATTGTTGAATGGAAAAAAAATTAGGTTAGAGAATGGCAAGTATAACATGATTTCACTTTTTAAAAATGTTATTAAGAGACATCTAGAAGAATGTTCTTCACATAGTTAACAGTGGCAATTTCTAGGTGGTAGGATCCAAAGCAATTTTTATTCCCTTTTTAAAGTTTTATGTATTACATAATTTGTCTTACAATAAGCATGTGTGATTTTTATAAAACAATAAACTACTTCATGTCAGAGAAAATAAGAACAAATGTTTTGTGAATTTTTTTTATTATGTTGGGATTTTTTTATTAAAGGACTATGAATTTAAAAAGTTCTTTTTCTTTATGCATTAAAATTGAGGGTTTTATCAACTTCAACCTGAACTGACCTGGTCCAGAGTCTTGTTACCCCATCCGATAGCTTTCATCTTACGTTTGACTTCCCACTGTTTCTGATAGGCCAAAATATGATTCAGAGGCCAAGGGTAGGGAGATCCATACCTAGCATGAGTGATCTAAAGCAAAAAGATTATGTTAAAATTGAGATACTAAAAGTATTTTCACAAATAGATTTCTAAAGGAAATATATTTTCAGAGAAACAAAAACATAGCTTGCAATCTTAAAATTAAAATTTTAAATGATTCCCTTTAAAAATATATAAACTTTTATGTACTTCGCAACCAGTTATATCAAACAACACATAGCTTCCCTAAAATGTATATGCAAGCAAAATTAAAGTTAAGTGAAAAACTATATCACTAATGGTACAAACCACAATGTTTCATTTATGAGCAGGGACTTATGATTCTGAGCAAAAGTGTTTTTTCATTAAATTTTAATTAAGATAAATGCTGCAGAACCACTCACCTCTCCTACAGTAGCATCATCACACCACTGAAGATACAGCTAGGAAAAAAAAAAAGTCACCAAAACTTTAGAATATCAAAAAGAAAATGGATAAAGTTATTTCTTGCCAGAGTAATTTTTATAAACCAATATCACTGAAGTCACATATGTGAGCGTTTTTTTTTTTTCCCTTGGCTTATGTTCTACACAGAATTATTAAGCTTAATGATGGTACCTAAAAAATATTTTTTATTCATAAAATATATCTCTAAATGCCATTAGAGTATTTTACGGATATTATTTAAGAAAATTTTACAAGACTAAAATAAAATGATCACTCCTGTTTATAAAAAGAAAAAACTAGAAATGAAAAAACAGGCAACTTATTCAAACTGATCAAATAATCTGGGTAACCACACAAGCCCTAGAGTTTCTCGACTATTTCCCTTTATTTCAGTAACTTTAAAATAAGCCATAAGAAAGATAATCTTTTATGAGAGAAAAAGCTTATTTTCAAGGCCTATTATCTTCTGTTATACCTCTGCAGTCAACAGCATATTGTTGACTAATTCCATGTAGGCTTTCATTTCTGCTTTTTGGACTTCATCCAGCCCATCACTAAGAGAATGGCCCTAAAGGGAATTTAAAAAAATTTTAAAGAGCATCATATTAAACATACAAAAACTTTCAGTTATCTTACTACCAAGTAATACAACATCAATGTTTTACTGCAGATGTCCAAAGGGTTAGTTTTCAAAATGCCCCTAAAACATAGTTATTTTATGTGAAAATTAGGAAAAAATAATCTTTGCTATGACTACAAAATATTAATAAGAAATATTTACTTGTCATTATAAAAATGTATTGTTCAAGAGATAAAATTTATTATTTCACCAAAGAAGAAAACAAGGATGG
>SJYT01026771.1:72917-89742 GCA_006410635.1 Cephalophus harveyi | reverse complement strand
TTTTTTTTTTAAGTGTTATTAGTAAAGGATAGGGAAAAAGACACTAATTTTTAAATTCTAATACACTACAGTATGAGTAGACTTATAAAATAGTATAAACTGTAGTTCAATCTGATGATCTGTTGTAAAATTTTTAAAATGTATACCCTATAACACTGTAATATCACTCTTAGGAATTTATGCTAAGGAGATAATTTAACAAGTGTACAAAGGTGTATATAAAAGAATACTTATCTTAGCACTCAAGAACAGCAAAAAGTTGCCAACAACTTATATGTCCATCAATAAAGAATTAAGTAAAAAAATTCTAATACAAAAGATGCTTTTGAACTGTGGTGTTGGAGAAGACTCTTGAGAGTTCCTTGGACTGGAAGGATATCCAACCAGTCCATCCTAAAGGAAATCAGTCCTGAATAGTCATTTGAAGGACTGATGCTAAAGCTGAAACTACAATCCTTTGGCCACCTGATGCGAAAAACTGACTCATTGGAAAAGAACCTGATGTTGGGAAAGATTGAAGGCGGGAGAAAAAGGGGACAACAGATGGTGATATGGTTGGATGGCATCACCAACTCAATGTACATGGGTTTGAGTAGACTCCGGGAGTTGGTGATGGACATGGAGGCCTGGCGTGCTACAGTCCATGGGGTTGCAAAGAGTCAGACACAACTGAGGGACTGAACTGAAGTGAATACAAAAGAATACTATACAACAATTTAAAAGGATAATACATATCTATAGTCATTAACATGGAAGAATTTCTAAACATATTGATGATTTTAAAAGGCAGGTTTCAAAATAAGACTAATAGTATTACCTATATTTTTCTACATATGCAAAAAAAAATTCTGGATGGATGTCCCCCAAAATGTTAACAAGAGGTTGTTCTTTGATAACTATTAAAATCTACACTGAATAATGGGTAAAGGAGTACATTCAACTTGTAAACATTCTATAACTCCCTTCTCAAAAGTTAACCTGATATTTTACAACAACCTAATAGTTTTCATTTGTGGCCAAAATTCCCATAAACATGAGTGAGAAAATTATCTCTATTTTGTAAAGATCAAATGGCCTCTTTTGCCATTGATTTACACTATAAAAGTAAAAAAAAAAACTCTTTAGAATATTTCTCCAGTAGTTTACATCAGCATTTTATAAAACTAGGTTAAAATCAATGTAAATGCTACAACACACTAAAGATGATGAATGACCTATTTAAGAGTAACTGTGATCAAATCCATTTAATATCTTTTTTATTACCTTGGCTTTAACGAATTGGACTATTGGACCAAGTTCTGATACTACTTGATTTCCTACATGAATAAAAGGTACTTTACCTGTGGAAGGGGAAAAACAATGTGAGAACATGACCAGTAAATTAAAGTTTGTGCTAAAAAGGAAATCAACACAACACTTGGTTATGTCTTATTAATACAAAGTTTTGTAACATTATGACTTTTTAAAATTACAGTTAAGCATGTATATTAAATTCTAATAATTTTCTAACATTAATTACTAATTTTAAAATAAAAGAAAGAAACAAGATTCATTTCTAGAGCTCTCACTTGCATATAATAACATAATACTTCCTTTTCAGAGCTAACACTAACAAATTACTATGTATGTCTCTTATACACATCTAGATGTGTATAAGAGACAGAGGGTAGGGAGATCCATTTTTTAAAATTACAGTTAAGCATGTATATTAAATTCTAATAATTTTCTAACATTAATTACTAATTTTAAAATAAAAGAAAGAAACAAGATTCATTTCTAGAGCTCTCACTTGCATATAATAACATAATACTTCCTTTTCAGAGCTAACACTAACAAATTACTATGTAGCAGTAAATACTAATTATTCAAATTATATGAACTAAGCCTGGACATTGTTTCATGACTGATAGATTTTCAAAACTTTAACTAGACCTTCCCTTCAGATTACAATAAATCAACCTATATTTAAACAATATTTACAAAGATTTTTTTTGTTTACATCTACTACTTTCATATCTCAGACAACCATTGAGGTCAATTGTTTAAGCAGATAATGGTACATTAATAAATGTAGTTGACTCAAAAAATATCAGGAATTAAGTGAATAACAATCTTTGAAGGTATGCTAGCTTATGAATTATAATACAAAGTTTGCTCCCAACACATGTGGGAAAAAAAGAATAAATAATATGCTTATAAAAACTGGCTTCTCCACTGTTTACAATAGCGAGGACATGGAAGCAAGCTAGATGTCCATTGGCAGACGAATGGATAAGAAAGCTGTGGTACATATACACAACAGAATATTATTCAGCTATTAAAAAGAATGCATTTGAAACAGTTCTAATGAGGTGGATGAAACTGGAGCCTATTATACAGAGTGAAGTAAGCCAGAAAGAAAAACACTAATACAGTATATTAACGCATATATATGGAATTTAGAAAGATGGTAACAATGACCATATATGTGAGACAGCAAAAGAGACACAGATGTGAAGAACAGTATTTTGAACTCTGTGGGAGAAGGCAAGGGTGGGATGATTTGAGAGAAGAGCACTGAAACATGTATATTATCATATGTGAAACAGATCGCCAGTCCAGGTTCGATGCTTGAGACAGGGTGCTCAGGGCTGGTGCACTGGGATGACCTAGAGGGATGGGATGGGGAGGGAGGTAGGAGGGGGGTTCAGGACGGGGAACACATGTACACCCATGGCTGATTCATGTCGATATATGGCAAAAACCACCACAATATTGTAAAGTAATTAGCCTCCAATAAAAATAAATTAATTAATTTAACTTAAAGAAAAACTGGCGTCTCTAAGTAAATATCACATTAAAAAGTAATATTTTAATTTTATAAATACTAATAACTGGTGAAATTATCAGAGATGACAATCTCCAAATAGTAATAAAGTCTACCTAAAATGCTAGAGGATGAAACTCTGTCAGACCTAGTTCAAACAGAGTTCGCACTAACAGCAGGCTTCTTCATGGTCCTTTTCAATAGATTCACTCCCCTCTGGCTCAGACAGACTGAGGGTAATGGATGCGGTGCACTGCACCAACAAAAGCTTCATCTGCATCCATAGGATAACATTACAAAGGAAACGCAGGCCTTTTGGAATACAACTCAGCAAATGAATTTAGAAGACATTTCCATTTACCAATATGAAAACACTGAATTCTGCATTCTTTTTTTCTACCGCTTTATAAATCTTGCAAAAGAGAAAAAAAAATCTTATCTGCACAAGCATTAGATCACACTCTTTTTAACTTGGGATAAAATCTTTACAACTACTATACTGCTAGAAATAGTGCAGGTCCTCTGAGATAATATGATTACAGAATGAAAACTATTTGTGAATGAATGTCCAGACTGAAGAGTATTTTGGGGTGGTACATTCTGAGAGCAAAGTGTATTTCTCATTTCCAATATCCAGCTTGGAGTTCTTGGAACAAAGAGTTTATATATACCTCATCTTACTGCACTTTGCTTTATTGTGCTTTGCAAATATTGAGCGTTTTTACAAACTGAAGGTTTGCGGCAACCCTGCATTGACTAAGTATATTGGTGCCATTTTTCCAACAGCATTTGTTTACTTTATGTCTCTGTATCACATTTTAGTAATTTTCACAATAATTCATTTTTACAATAACATTTTTATTATTATTCTGTTATAAAACTTTAAAGGATGAAGAGTTGCTGCTTATAGATGAGCAAAGAAAGTGGTTTCTTGAAATAGAATGTACTCTTAGTGAAGATGTTGTGAAGACTGTTGAAATGACAATAAAGGAGTGAGAATATTACATAAACTCAGTTTATAAAAGAGCACAGGATTTGAGAAGACTGACTCCAGTTCTGAGAGAAGCTCTACTGTGGGGTAAAATGCTATCAAATAGCACTACATGCTACAGAGAAATCATCTGTGAAAGGAAGAGTCAATCAATGAGGCAAACTTCAGTGTTATCTTACTTTAAGAAACGGACACAGCCACCCCAGCCTTTAGCAACCACCACCCTGATTTGTTAGCAGTCATCGACATGGAGGAAAAATCTTCCACCAGCAAAAAGGTTTTGACTCATGGAAGGCTCAGACAATAGTTAGCATTTTTTTCAGCAATAAAGTATTTCTAATTGAAATATGTATATTGTTTCTCTTAGCCACAATGCTATTATACGATTAACAGACTACAGTATGATGTAGGCATTTTTTAAAAATCTAGGTACAAACTGGACTATCACTGCAATTCTATCAATGCAGAGTATTAACAGAGGAGGGAAAAAAAAAACACTTACCAGATGGAGACATATATTCTGCATTCGCCCTGCAGACCACTTTGATAGGCAGATTACACATTTGCAAAAAGGCCTGTCAATCAAAAGAAATCTATAGTAAGTCTAATGAAAGTATATGCATATTAGAACACAACGTTTTATTTCTTTTCTAAACTTAAGTAAAGCTCAGGAAAAGGAAAAGAATAAATCAATTTAAAGTGAAAGATTTGTACTCTAAAACAAAAATAAAATGTCATTTCAATACTAAAAGATCAATACATAGGACTCAGACCCAAGTAAATGTATGAAGCTTAAAGCATTTATATACTCAAATGTAAGTTATCCACATTTTACTGCATTAGTTTAGGTAAGTCAGCAATACTGTGTATTTCTTTAATTTTCTACAACAGATGACTAAAAGTCTAAATTTTGTAAGTTATTACTTAATTCCACTACTCTCTTAGGATTCTTATCTTCGTCTTAGGCGGAAACTCTCAAACTGTTTTTTTTTACTACTTCAAATTTCTCTCCAATAATACTTAATATCCTAACATGTAGCCTTTATGCTCACTAATTCACTTTTTAAAGACAGAGAATTGTTTATTTTTACTCTGTTTATAGCAACAAAAATTTTATAAGGGACTTTATTTTCTTGGGCTCCAAAATCACGGTGGATAGTGACTGCCGCCATGAATGTAAAAGATGCTTGCTCCTTGGAAGAAAAATTATGACAAACCTAGACAGTATATTAAAAAGCAGAGACATCACTTTGCAGACAAAGGTCTATAAAGTCAAAGCTATGGTTTTTCCAGTAGTCATGTACGGATGTGAGAGCTGGATCATAAAGAAGGCTGAGCACCAAAGAACTGATGCCTTTGAACTGTGGTTCTGGACAAGATTCTTGAGAGTCCCTTAGACTGCAAGGAGATCAAACCAGTCAATCCTAAGGGCAATCAACCCTGAATACTCATTGCAAGGACTGATGCTGAAACTGACATCGACTCAATGGACATGAGTCTGAGCAAACTCCAGGAGACAGTGAAAGACAGGGAAGCCTGGCGTGCTGCAGTCCATGGGGTCACAGGAGACATGACGGAGCAACTGAACAACAAAAACTTTATAAGCAACTTAACTGTCTAACAATAGGGAATGGGTAAATCATTTATGGTAAATGCAAACCACATAATGCTATACAATTTTTTAAATCATTAATTGTATTTTCATACAAGGCTGCCTGAAATAACAACTTTAATTCCAAAGCTTCCTTACAACTGGGTGTGACCAGTATCGAAATTCTGGCTCGTGGGACTTAAAGTTTGGGCAACTGCTTGTAAAGTGTCTTTAAAAAGAAGAGATATGACCGCTCCTCTTTTTCCTTCATGCTGACTAGAATGTGAAAAGGCTGATTATATAGCCACAGTAGCCAAACTGAATCACACCAGAAGCTGAGTGTTGAAGGTGGTAGAGCAACAATTAGAGTAAAGAAGCTTNGATGCCATGATCTTCGTTTTCTGAATGTTGAGCTTTAAGCCAACTTTTTCACTCTCCTCTTTCACTTTCATCAAGAGGCCTTTTAGCTCCTCTTCACTTTCTGCCATAAGGGTGGTGTCATCTGCATATCTGAGGTTATTGATATTTCTCCCAGCAATCTTGATTCCAGCTTGTGTTTCTTCTTAAGTCTTTGAAAATCATGCAGTCACAAAACCTGGATTAGTTGTATTAAAAAAGAGAGAGAGAAAGAGAAGAAAGAAAGAATCCTCTTTTTTAAGCCACTGCTATTTTGAGTTTTCCAAAACTAACAGCCAAACCTAATCCTATCCAACTGACCAACAATAACTGTTTCCAGGTTTAAAGAACAACTCATCCAACCACAGACTCTCTATGTCTGTGTAAGTATACATTCACAGTCCTCTAAAAACCATAACCTACGCTCCCAATTTATAACAATAATAGTGAGTTTCTTGGTTAATCCACAAGTATGGACTGCAGACAGTGGTTCTCAAGCTTCAGTGTGTATCAGAATCATGCGGAAGGCTTGTTAAAACACAGACTGCTCAGGAAAGAATTAAAATAAGTATAAAGAGATCTTTCGAGAAGACTGAGAAGAAAAGGGAGAAAGGAATTAAGAAGGATCAACTCTCTTCATTGCATATGTATCTGTACCCAATGATAAGAAAAAAGTTGAGCTCATTAAACCATATATAGCGGGAAAAAACAGTGGAAATAGGCTGAAATGACAAGAACCAGGTAATAACCGATATACAAGTAACAGATGATAAAAAGTAATGAATTAAGAGCATAGGTGGAAGCATCTTTCTTTCCCCCCAGGAAACAGGACACTTTTTCAGTGTACTTGCAAGAGGTGATCAGAATCAGTGATGACAACTATAAGCTGGTGAGGATGGGAAAATGAGGGAGTGCCACATTCTGTGAAATGGGAGGAGAAACTGTCTGAGAATGAAGGACATGGAGGGGTTTTAGACTTCAGAAGAACAAAAAGAACTGGAAAGAACTGCTTGAAGTATCTTCTTGAAGATCATAATAAATATTCAGTTGTTACTTAAGTCATGAAAGTGAGAGTTGCTCAGTCATGTCCGACTCCTTGCAACCCCATGGACTATACAGCCCATGGAGTTCTCCAGGCCAGAATACTGGAGTGGGTAGCCTTTCCCTTCTCCAAGGGATCTCCCCAACCCAGGTATTGAACCCAGGTCTCCCGCAATGCAGGCAGATTCTTTACCAGCTGAGCCACAAGCCACAGTCATAATACTATATAAAATAGCAAATACAGTATATTTTGCTAATTCCATTATTATATTGGTAACTATACTTATCATTATTCCAAAAAGCTCTGTTTCACTAAAAAAGGTTAAGCAAAATTTTAATGCTCTACAGTCAAAGAAAGGCAATGCAAAAGAATGCTCCAATTACCGCACAATTGCACTCATCTCACATGCTAGTAAAGTAATGCTCAAAATCCTCCAAGCCAGGCTTCAGCAATACGTGAACCGGGAACTCCCTGATGTTCAAGCTGGCTTTAGAAAAGGCAGAGGAACCAGAGATCAAATTGCCAACATCCGCTGGATCATGGAAAAAGCAAGAGAGTTCCAGAAAAACATCTACTTCTGCTTTATCGACTATGCCAAAGCCTTTGACTGTGTGGATCACAATAAATAGCCAAAGATAATGTTATAGCACTCACTGCAATTATTCTTCATCTCTGATTCAAAAGAAATTTTCTGAATTAATCTGAATTAATCATAAAGACATCTGAGGTCACAAACACAGTATTTTCATCCAAACATTAAAAATGCAAAACAAAACATTACCATGACTGTCTTTAAAATATAAAAACTCTAAATCCAAACCAGACTTTGATTCCGCAGTATTTCTCCTTTCTCTTGTAGGCTAGGAGAAAAATCTCTGAGGTTTCAAAATAGTACTTTCACCTTTCACTTGCATTTTCAATCTCTTATCTGCACCCTCAAATACTCCAAATAAAACAAGCATGATACACCAACCTAAAACACATTTTATTTTCAATTCTGAAACAGCAATCTGGATATTTTTATTCGTATGAAAATCCTAAGAAAAATGTAGTTCCAATAATAATAAGGAAAGTCAGGATAACTCAGTCAACTCCTCTTCCTCTGTTGGATACATTATTCCAAACTAATTCAAGTGACTGCCAACATAAAATAACTTAAATCAAAAAGTTAGTACATCCTCTAAGAACAATGACTTATAGCTGTGCTGTCTAATATGGAAGCCACTAGTCACCTGTGGCTATTTAACATAAATTTAAATTGACTAAAGTTGAAAAGTTTATTTCAGCTCCCCAATTGTACTAGCCATTTCATGTGCTCAACAGCCACATGTGGCTAGTGGCTATCACATTTATTGAACAGTATAAATAAAAGAACATTTCCATCATCACAGAAACTTCTACTGGACAGCATGGGTCTATTGCAATGGCAATCAGTGCATAAAAAGACATCTAAGCAAAAGAGGCTGACATCATCTGAAAGAGATTAGGCTAAATATTATAAAAACAGCCTGCATAGTATTACAGTGTCCACAAATCCTGCAAGTGATCAATCACCTTTTGATGACAGTGACACATTAAATACCATAAAATTTTCAATTTCAGAAAGACCTAGTATAGGGTTTACTCATTTGCTGAGCAATCTGAATTGACAAAATGGTCAGGTAAGTTTATTAAAAAGTGAAAACTAAGACTTTAGAATGAATAAATTAAATAAAGCCACAGCTATTAAATGTATTAATTCTTTGAATATAAATTTACTGAGTGTCTAAATACATGACATGGTAGGAATTTTTTCACACACACACACAGCAGAACATAATACCCAGCACCTAACTGCTGAGACTCTGAAATTTAATAAACTTGATGTAGTTTCAATATGTTGAATGAATTAATTAAATTCATAGCACACAAAAAATTCATTGAAGGGGTAGAGTGTTGGTATTTTTTTTTATTTCTGAAAAAAACGCAAAGGAAAAAGTAACACTAGATCATCGATAACCAGTTAAATAAAAAGGATTGAACTTCTATATTTATCTCTGCAACCTTTCAAAAAAATCCAATGAAATAACAGTGAAGAAACAGAAAGCATATAAACTCAGAAAAACACAAAGAATGGAAGAGGAGACCAAAGCAGACCAGAGACGTCAACCCGTTTTTGTCAGAAGAAAAGCAGACTTAGCAGGGCAGAGGAAGCTGAAACCTAAGAGCACAAAGAGGAGAAAAACAATACATCTGCATCACAGAAACTAGGAAGACTCCAAAACTGGAGGCCAAGTACCACAGAAGGCAGAGGCGAGATAAAGCAGGAAAAACAGGAGAACTGCATGAAAGTCATCAGACAACCGGCCCATCCCCAATCTGGCCAAATTCACAGGTTCATCCTCCGGAAGAACCAAACCAGATGGCCCTGATGGAGAGTAACAATGAAAAGAAAGGGAAGGGAAAGTATGTACACTGAAGCATCACTCTCTCTCTAAGCTCCCAAACACTGGCAGCCAAATTCAGTCCTTATAGACTATCTCTCCATAGAAAACACCTGCAAATACTGATGGGTAGGTGGCCATTTAAGGTAATGGCCAAAAAAACAGTAGCAAACTGTGCAATCAGTCTATAGTGAAGCCCACATGTCAAAAATCCCCCATCAGCTTTTTTAGTGCCTCAGTCTTAAATATAAATTGTTAGCAGAGATCAAGAGATATTTGAGAATAGCCTCAAACATACAGAGCCAAAACAAACCACAAAAAAGGAGGGGAGAGGAAACAGAAAAGGCAGAAAGCAGAGAGCAACTTCAAAGAAAACTTATAATGGTTAATATTTATTGAGCACTTACTATGTCCCAGGTACTTACATAAAAGCTTTACTCTATGGGGTAGATACAAAAAAAAAAAAAATCCCTATTTTAAGATAAGAAAACAGAAGTACAGAGAGATAAGGAATCTACTTAAGGCATATAGGTAGAAAGGAAAGGAGGGAGGGAGGGAAGAGAGAAGAAAAAAAGGAAACAAAGGGGGGGAAAAGAAAAAAAGCAAAGCATACAAGGGACTGAGATGACACTGAATATCTTAATAGCAATTCCAAATGCTAGAAGATGACAAAAGGCCTTCCAAATTCTAAGGGAAAATCTTGCCAACCTAAAATTCTCCATGTCGCTAAGGTATCAATCGAGCGTGGATAGAATAAAAACAACACAATACAAGCAAGGTCATTAAAAAGCCAAAATAAAAATAATAAACCAAGGAAAAAAGAGCACAGAATGCAGAAAATTAGGGGATCCAATGCTAAAAAAAGGAAAAGAGCATTCCCTGAATGATAATGAATAGCAGTCATAGGAAAACATTTCTGAAGCCTACCAAGAAAGGAACCATTCCATTTAAAGTACAAAGGTAGTATTTCCAAGAAACAAATAAATAAAAGACATGATGTGTTTGACTACTGTGAGGGAAAGTTTTACAGTTCAAAGAGTATAGAAGAGAAAATTACTCAAATGAATTAGATAAAGCAATTATTTACTCAAAGGAAAAAAAAATCACATAGAAAGAATATGTCTGTTGTACACCAAGCCACTCAGCTAGGATCAATATTTACATTCTAATTATAATATAAACACTGAATATTAATTTAATCCAAAATTAGAGAACTATTGGGAAGATGGGAGAGAGTTGTAAAAGGGAAATTAAATTTCACAGTGAAATTCAATAGATAAATTTAAATTAAAAAATGAAATAGGAACATGTCAGCGAATATTTAACAGGAGGATTCCTACGTGCTGTTTCTCATAAATCCTCTGTTCCTTGTCAGTTTCTGTTGCCAGAAACAAGAGGAACAGCAAGCCGCTCCCAGGACTGAGGTCATAGGATGAGACAGGCTTGAATCTCCTTCAGTAAACATTCTCCTTACAACAAAGCTGTTGAGTCTTGATCCTCTTTCTTGAGATATGGATTGTCTCCTGACCTTGTGACCATTATTAATCCCTTGTTCCACTGGTAATGGTGGCTGTACATTGGTTTTCTGATCTTTAACACTGTCGAAAGAAATTTCTTGTACAACAGCCTATATATACTCACAGAAACAACATTAAGCACCTTTGCTCCCTCAGAGCTTGGGTCCCCGTGTCTTTTTTCTTTCTTTCTTTCTTTCTCTTTCTCTCTCTCTCTCCCTCTCTCCCTCCCACTCTCTCTTTCACTTTCTTATCATCAACTCCAGACCACCAAGTTCCGATCCATTAAAGGACCCCAAGAAGTGGCGCCCGAACAGGGACAGATAAAAACCATTTAAAAAGGGACTGCCCTAAGAAGGCTAATAAAAAACCTACAAAAATATGCCCTCACTGCCATAAAGGAATGCATTGGGCCAAAGACTGTAAATCTAAATTTGATATTGAAAGAAAACCTATTCCAGGAAACTCCAAGCAGGGGGCCCCCAAGTCTGCTTCAACAAAAACCAGGGGCAAATTCTATCTTTTCCCTCAAACCCTCAACATCCGGCAGTGCTGCTGTCAATATACCAGCCCTAAATGACTTTTTCCTTTACCCTCAAGCAGTCCCTTCTAAAATACCTACCAGACTTTTTGGACCCCTGCCCCCACAAACCTTTGGTCTTTTACTTGGCCAATCTAGTTTGACNAAACCCTCAACATCCGGCAGTGCTGCTGTCAATATACCAGCCCTAAATGACTTTTTCCTTTACCCTCAAGCAGTCCCTTCTAAAATACCTACCAGACTTTTTGGACCCCTGCCCCCACAAACCTTTGGTCTTTTACTTGGCCAATCTAGTTTGACTTCTAAAGGAATTACTATTCACCCTGGAATAACTGATTCAAATTGTAAAGGAGAGATTCAAATTATGATGTCATCTCAGATTCTATGACAATTCAAAAAGAGGAACAAAATTGCTCAATTACTTCTTTTACTTCTTATTAACTCCTCTAATAATGTATGGACAGGCAGATTCAGTAGTACAGATCAAAAACAATTCTTATGGACATCACTGGTTATCTGAATATGCCTGACCAAATATAAATATCAAAAATAGCAGTAAAAGATTTGCTGGTCTCCTCGACACTGGATCTAATATTAATATTACTATTATTTCCAAACACTTATGGCCCAAATCCTGGCCTATACAAAAAATCTCTTGCCAAATTGCAGGAATTTCTCAAACCAAAGTACAAGAAATTAAATCAAAATGTTCAAATCTACCCATGTGAAGGACCAAAAGGCCAGCCTGCAACCTTATGTGATAGAGGTACCCCTTAATCTAATAGGAAAGGACTTACCTATGCAATGGCAAACTCAGATATACATTTCACATTTTTCCTAAGGGCCACTGCTCATTGAACAAACAAAGCAAGTATTAAAATAACTTCAAAGAATGACGAGCCTATTTGGACAGAGGAATGGCCCCTTACGAAACAAAGATTATAGGCTACTAAAGAACTTATAGACACACAATTATAATTAAAACATATTGAGGAATCTTGCTCTCCTTGAAACTCTATTTTTGTTATAAAAAAGAAATCTAACAAATGGCATCTCTTAACAGACCTTAGAAAAGTTAATGCATCTATGAAATCTATGGGTGCTTTACAACCAGGGATCCCATCACCTGCTACTATTCCTCAAAATTGGTACATTATTATTACTGATTTACAAGATTGCTTTTTGTAATATACCTTTACACCCTTTAGACCGGGAGAGATTCACTTTCTCTCTCCCTTATTCTAATCATATTGGGCCTCATAAAAAGATTTCAATAGACTGTGTTACTCAAGGTATGCTTAACAGTCCTACTATTTGTCAAAATTTTGTAGCCAAGGCTTTACAGCCAATGTGACAACAATTCCCTCATGCATATATCTTTAATAATATACTGTAACTGCAAAAAGGAGAAATGATCTATAAAAAGATTTCAATAGACTGTGTTACTCAAGGTATGCTTAACAGTCCTACTATTTGTCAAAATTTTGTAGCCAAGGCTTTACAGCCAATGTGACAACAATTCCCTCATGCATATATCTTTAATAATATACTGTAACTGCAAAAAGGAGAAATGATCTTTTTGACACTGAATGGCCATGATATTCTTTAGACTCCAGAGAAAACTGATTAAAATAAAATCTTTTTTGAAATTGCAAAACTAGATCTTCTTACACATGCAGTTAAGAAAATGTTAACTTGTTAAAATACTTTTTTGGAGCTCCAATTCTGCGTGGGAAACAAAAACAGGCCTAAGAAAAAAACCTAAAGTTAACTCTTATCATGTGCTTGGGATACACAAGCCCACTCTATCTGGGACTCCAGCCATACACAAATTGGTGGAACTCAGAAAAAAAAAAAAAAATCTATGTGTGTGTGTATATATATATATATATATAAGATATTTTAAATTTTAACCAGAAACCTGTATCTATCTATCTAAAATTATCTATGTCTCAATGTATGTCTTTGTTTTTGGATAATATGAAGTTAATGAGCTCTACTGATAAATTCAAGTTCACATGCACTGAAAAATACTCAATATTAAACATGTTTATTTAAATATAAATATAATTTATAATTGTTTGCTAATCTAAATAACTCATGTCTTAAATCATCAATGTTATTTAATACTTTTATTGTGCCTCAGTTCGGTTCAGTTCAGTTCTTCAGTCGTGTCCGATTCTTTGCGACCCCATGAATCGCAGCATGCCAGGCCTTCCTGTTCATCACCATCTCCCGGAGTTCACTTAAACTCACATCCATCGAGTCAGTGATGCCATCCAGCCATCTCATCCTCTGTTGTCCCCTTCTCCTCCTGCCCCCAATCCCTCCCAGCATCAGAGTCTTTTCCAATGAGTCAACTCTTTGCATCAGGTGGCCAAAGTACTAGAGTTTCAGTTAGATGTGTATAAGAGACAGACCCCATAGACGGCAGCCCACCAGGCTCCCCCATCCTTGGGATTCTCCAGGCAAGAACAATGCAGTGGGTTGCCATTTCCTTCTGCAATGCATGAAAGTGAATGATGAATACAAAAATATTAAAAAGGTTTATGACAAATGAAAAAGAATTTTATGGCAAATCAATGTAACTCACTGCCCTGACTTTCTTCCTCTTCCTTCTTAAATGTCTCAATAGATACAAATTCTTCTTTTATATGGGCCACACCTCTCCGAGGTAAAACTACACAATGTGTTATAACCCACCTGTTAGCTTACTTTGCACTAATGAGAACACCTAATTCTATAAAAACAGACAATGGCCCTGCCTATATTTCTAAGCACTTCAAACAATTTTTACATTCATTCTCTATTAAACAGATTAAAGACATTCCTTACAATCCACAAACACAAGACATAATTAAACAAACACATTACACACTGAAACTACAAATAAAAAATTAAATAAGGGAGAATACACAGGAACACTTTTATCTTCCTTATCCAAAGCAGACTTTACTAGATTCCAACGCAGTATATTCTTTAAGCCTATAACTATTGTCAATATAGCTTCGTTTTAAATTTTTTAAACTTACCACAAGGAGATATTTTGACAAAACCAGAAAAACATTTCAAGACATTGAAGGACACCTCCCTTCCTTTGCCCATTTGGTATCAAGACAGGTTAACTAGTCAATGGAAATCTAGGAAACTAATCTTACAGGGAAAGGGGTATGCTTCTATTTCTCCAGATGGATCCAACGAACTCACATGGCTTCCTCTTCGGAAGATTCAACCTAAGGGGGCCCCCAGCATTCAAACTAGAGACAAAACAACAAAAACCCCAAAAGGAAGAAATTCCAATACAAGCCATGGCGGCTTTAAGAATTTCCAAAAAACGCCGCACTCGATGTCATTGACCTTATGATCTCCCTACCTGGGGACAGATAAAAACCCTTACTAATCAAGCTGAAAATCTGATTTCTCAACAGGGAATGCCTCAGAATCCTGAAAATATTTTTTCGCTATGCTTGCTTTGCTTGCTTTTGCTTCCCCCACTCAGGCTGACTTGACTGATCACACTTACTGGGCTTATATAGCTCACCCCTACCCCCTTTTATTGTAGGTTATAGAATGGACAGATATAGGACCAATCATATTCACTAATGACTCAACACATATGCCCCCTCCTTGGAGCCTGGAGGGGCCCTCTCATTTTGAGGAAGAAAGAAGACTAATTAACATATCTCTAGGCTATGAAATCCTTCCTTTATGCATGGGCCCAACAAAATTATGTATTAATGTTAGTTGACAAACATGGGCTTTCGTCCTGCCTCCAAAAAGGAACTTCCACACATTGCTTGGACTGTTTACTGCCCTGTCCTTTTATAAAAATCATGACAGTACTACCAAAACTCTAGGAAAAGGACAAAAGTTAAAATGTAAGAGGTTTACTTATGAAAACTTTAAATATACTCCTGTTTTATTGAGATAAATGTCAAGCTGAATCAGGGAAATTAATGTTTATGGCCAATTACACCATTGTTGATTGGGGACCCATGGTATGTGGGTATCTAACTGCTCAGATGATATTAACAGCACTATGTGTGACTATGCTACTCAAGTAGCATCAGTTCAGTTCAGTTCAGTCGCTCAGTAGTATCCGAGTCTTTGCGACCCCATGAATCACAGCACGCCAGGCCTCCCTGTCCATCACCAACTCCCAGAGTTCACTCAAACTCACGTCCATCAAGTCAGTGATGCCATCCAGCCATCTCATCCTCTATCGTCCCCTTCTCCTCCTGCCCCCAATCCCTCCCAGCATCAGAGTCTTTTCCAATGAGTCAACTCTTTGCGTGAGGTGGCCAAAGTACTGGAGTTTCAGCTTTAGTATCAGTACTTCCAATGAACACCCAGGACCAATTTCCTTTAGAATGGACTGGTTGGATCTCCTTGCAGTCCAAGGGACTCTCAGGAGTCTTCTCCAACACCACAGTTCAAAAGCATCAATTCTTCGGTGCTCAGCTTTCTTCACAGTCCAACTCTCACATCCACACATGACCACAGGAAAAACCATAGCCTTGACTAGACGGACCTTTGTTGGCAAAGTAATGTCTCTGCTTTTCAATATGCTACTAGGTTGGTCATAACTTTCCTTCCCAGGAGTAAGCGTCTTTTAATTTCATGGCTGCAGTCACCATCTGCATGATGCCATGATCTTCATTTTCTGAATGTTGAGCTTTAAGCCAACTTTTTAACTTTCCTCTTTCACTTTCATCAAGAGGCTCTTCGTGTTACAACACTTCAAATAACATGGACATCAATAAAGGCTGATATTGTTCTGAATGTTAAAAAAGCAAGAGAATTGAAAGGTGGAGATGACTTGTACTAGGGGAACCTGCTCTGTTGGAGGAGAAATGAGCATAGTGCTTTAGTGGAACATAGGGAGATAGGGATGACTAAAGAGAGTTCATCTAGGTAACAGAAGACCTTCACAAATGCACATATGGTTTTGGTTATACATGCTAAGAACTGCACAACACAAGGTTTTTGGGCAAAAACAGTGACAAAGTTAAGATGGCAGTGGCATGCAAGATGGATTGAAGTGGCAGATGCCTGAGTTACAAGGACAGGCTTAGAAGACTTGTTAGACTTTATCTACTGAAAAATAATGGCAGTCTGTGCCCCGGTAGTGGATGTGGAACAGGAAAGGAAGGGGCAGACACTGAGATACACAGAAAGTAAATTTGACAGTATTTGGTCATCAAGGTGGTATGAGGGATAAAGGGTCAGGGAGGCAACCTGTAGAAGTTTATGAGGCTAACCTTGCAATTGTTGAGTTTAATCTGATGTTGCAAGACCACCAATATTTGATGAACATGTCCAGTAGACAGGTGGAGATACAGGATTAGAGTTTAAAGGCGAGGATAAGATAGACAAAGCTGGATAGCTAGCTAGATGAGTAGATAGATAAATGTGTAAATAGACAGACAGGTACATAGATAAAATAGATAAAGGAGAAAGGCTTAACTAATGCTGGTTGGCACAGGTGTAACTATCATATCATGTATATATATATATAGGG
>SJYT01026771.1:61700-72843 GCA_006410635.1 Cephalophus harveyi | reverse complement strand
ACCAACCTAGACAGCATATTGAAAAGCAGAGACATTACTTTTCCAACAAAGGTCCGTCTAGTCAAGGCTATGGTTTTTCCAGTGGTCACGTATGGATGTGAGAGTTGGACTGTGAAGAAGGCTGAGCGCCGAAGAATTGATGCTTTTGAACTGTGGTGTTGGAGAAGACTCCTGAGAGTCCCTTGGACTGCAAGGAGATCCAACCAGTCCATTCTGAAGGAGATCAGCCCTGGGATTTCTTTGGAAGGAATGATGCTGAAGCTGAAACTCCAGTACTTGGGCCACCTCATGCAAAGAGTTGACTCATTGGAAAAGAATCTGATGCTGGGAGGGATTTGGGGCAGGAGGAGAAGGGGATGACAGAGGATGAGATGGCTGGATGGCATCACCAACTCGATGGACGTGAGTTTGAGTGAACTCTGGGAGTTGGTGATGGACAGGGAGGCCTGGCGTGCTGCAATTCATGGGGTTCCAAAGAGTCAGACAGGACTGAGCCTGAGCGACTGAACTGAACTGAACTGAACACTACAATGGAGCATTACCATGACAAAGAGCTTCTTGGGTGGCTTGATGTTGGGTGGCTTCTTGGGTGGCCTCGTCCTCGAATCATCCTTGATAAACAGATTGGGCCTGAACAATGGGACATCTGAAAACTTGCTGTGAGCACTGAAGAACTTGGGACTTGGACTGGACATTTCACAGGGACCAATCATAGTCATAGAAACTATTTTTTTCATTATGGAAAGAAACTATTTCTTTCTTTTGCTATAATCAATCATATTTCATACAAGCTTGTGTTCCCCTTCCTTTTGTTCTAGCTATAGGAAGTTTACAATTCAATAAGACTTTACGTTCTGTAACTTGTATAAATTGCAAATTATATACTTGTCTAAACTCTTCTGTTTCCTTAAGAAATGAATTCCTTTTGATTCTTTGATCTCTACGTAATCTGTGATTACCAATAAATCTCCAGCGGCCCTGGAAAGAAGGTCCCATGGCTGGATATGCTTCCTGGTTACTTACTAAATTCCTCCGGCGATCTAAACGATTCATTGGATGGGTGATTTTTGGCATTCTGGGATTAACAGCTATTTGCACCACTGCTGCCGTCACTGGCGTTGCTTTACAAACCTCAGTTCAAACAAAGAATTTTATCCAAAATTGGACTAAAGATGCTCTTACTATGTGGACCACTCAGGCTCAGATAGATGAGGATATTCAAGATGAAATACAGGAACTAAAGACAGCCATCAGATGGGCTGGAGATCAACTAATAGATGTACAAAAACAGGTGATGCTAAAATGTGATTGGAGTTCTACTCAATTTTGTGTTACTCCTGTTCAATTCAATAATAGCGCCTACAACTGGGAACAAATCAAATTTCATTTACAAAATCTACATGATAATGCCTCATTATTACAAAAAGAAATCTTTGAAATCTCTTCTAAAAATCTGTCCTCTTCCACTAATTTGAAAACTTTAGCTGAACAACTAGCTGATCAATTTTCTGGGCTAGACCCACGTGTATGGTTTCAAAGCATTACTCACAGCATCAGGTCTGGACCTCTAATTTTGGTGATTGTCTTCACAATTATATTTGTTGTCATGCAACAGTAAACTAAACAAGCTCAAAAGGTGAGAACCCTTTTTACAAATATTATAAATAAATAAGGGGGAATTGTCAGGGAATGTTTAACAGGAGGATTCCTACATGCTGTTTCTCATAAATCCTCTGTTCCTTATCAGTTTCTGTTGCCAGAAACCAGTGGAATGGCAGGCCGCTCCCAGGACTGAGGTCATAGGATGAGACAGGCTTGAATCTCCTTCAGTAAACATTCTCCTTACCACATAACTGCTTAGTCTCTTTCTTTAGATATGGATTGTCTCCTGACCTTGTGACCATTATTAATTCCTTGTTCCGTTGGTAACAGTTGAAAGAAATTTCTTGTACAACAGCCTATATAGACTCACAGAAACATCATTAAAGCACCTATGCTCCATCAGAGCTCGGGTCCCCGTGTCTTTCTTTCTTTCCCTCTCTCTCTCTCTCCCTCCCTCTGGCTCTCTCTTTTACTTTCTTATTGTCGACTCCAGACCACCAGGTTCCGGTCCATTAAAGGACCCCAACAGGAACACAAACATCTTACTTCGAAATTATAGCAGTAAATACCCAAGGGAAAAAATGCAGCTAAAAGAACTGAAAGATGTTGTCTCTGGGTATCAGGATTTGGGGTAGGGTGGGACAGTATACATTTTTTGTGTGATAGGCCTCCCAATCATTGCTGGTGGGAGTATAAATGAGTCACTTTGATCTGTTTAGTAATACTGACTACTTAGCAGATGCCTACTCTGCTGCTGCTAAATCACTTCAGTCATGTCCGATTCTGTGCGACCCCATAGATGGCACAGAGTAAAAAAAAATAACTCTGAGGAATAAAATATATTTCATTTACATACAATTAAAATTAAGGCCAAGAGTCTAAAGAAATAAGGACAATCTGTTACCAATCAATTTGGTATATATTTACAAATATCTTAAATACAAATACCTTAAATCCTATATTCAAAAGTTCCTATTGTAGATGACAATGCAATTGATTTGATTAGATTATAAAACTAGTAGCTTAAATGTTGGACAAAAACCTAACATACGCTGCAGATAAAAGAATGGCAATAGAGGACAGATTGGAGAAGGCAATGGCAACCCACTCCAGTACTCTTGCCTGGAAAATCCCATGGACGGAGGAGCCTGGTAGGCTGCAGTCCATGGGGTCTCAAAGAGTCGGACACAACTGAACAACTTCACTTTCACTTTTCACTTTCATGCATTGGAGAAGGAAATACAACCCACTCCAGTGTTCCTGCCTGGAGAATCCCAGGGACGGGGGAACCTGGTGGGCTTCCGTCTATGGGGTCGCACAGAGTCAGACATGACTGAAGCAACTTAGCAGCAGCAGCAGCAGCAGCAAAGTACAGATTTGTGGTTGACAACGGGTTGGGAGCAAGGAGTGGGGTATTGATTAGGAGTTTGGCATTAACAGATGTAAACTATTATATACAGAATGGATAAACAATAAGGTCCTACTGTATAGCATAAGGAACTATATTCAATATCCTGTGATAAACCATAATGGAAAAAGAATATATAATATATACATATATACACATAACTGAATCACTGTGCTGTACAATAGAAATGAACACATTGTAAATCAACTATGCCATGCCTTCATGCTTAGTTCTGTTTGATTCTTTGCAACCCTTTGGACTGTAGCCCATCAGGCTCTTCTGTCCGTGGGGTTTTCCAGGCAAGAATACTGGAACAGGTTGCCATTTCCTTCTCCAGGGGATCTTCCCGACCCAGGGATTGAACCTGTGTCTCCTGTGTCTCCTGTACTACAGGAAGATTCTTTACCCACTGAGACACTGGGGAAGCCCATAAATCAACTATACTTCAATAAAATAATTTTTTTTAAAAAAGAGCATCAGGAATACAGACGGATTCTGTAACAGCAATCCTTCAGTAACATGGTGGCAAGGCTTCTGGTAAGATAATTAAAAACACTCAGTTTATGAAATGGTGAAAAGGGCTCAACCCTGGTTGAATGGAAACACAGCCAGCCAACAACAGGCCCACCCTTGCTGCAGCATCTGCACAGGGAAGATGCTCCCTCACTCAGATGCTGTCCTTATCATCATTTAAAGTAATTTGACTTGTAGTTGCTGACTCATAAGCCATACCACTCTTATAACCGGGCTACTATCAGCACACTCCCACTCCTTTGTCACTGGTTAAGTGCCCCAGCAGAACCTAATGGATCCTAACAGAGTACAGATTCAAGAAGCAAGGTGTTTAAGTGGAAGACTAGAGTGTCTTAAAACAATGGAAACCTCTGCATTAGTCTTTTAAGAGTCAATACAGAACAATACGAGGTAACAGAGCAGAAGCCTCCCAGTGAGCCATCTCAGAGTAGAATCTTGACGCCTGTGTTAGTCTGAGAAAGTTTCTTTACCTCAGAAGCTTCTCCATTTCTAAAAGGAAGACAATTTATTAGGCAGATGAACTGAGGTGTTGTATGTGAAACACTTTACACACTAGGTGGCACACAGTATTTTAATAAATATATTATTATTAAAATTAGTAGTAATAATATTAGTAATAATAAATACTTATAGATCTATCTGTGGGAAAAAGAAGACTTTTCAACCTTGGTGATTTCAAAAGAAAACTTTACCTATTAACATCTCCTTAAGAGAAGAGGGTAAATAAATAATAATTATATACTGTAACTATTTATAATCAAAATAGAAAAACTGTATACTAAGATAAAAACTTCTAAGTAGATATTAAAAGAATAAATAGAATATAACCAAAAGCCTATACAATACACACTCGATTCAACAAAGCAAAAATAAGAATGAAGATATTTTAATACTGACATAAACTTCTACTTTACAAATAACTTTTCAAAGAAACTGATAAAAGGCCTCTCCCTCCAGAACATTNTAACATCTCCTTAAGAGAAGAGGGTAAATAAATAATAATTATATACTGTAACTATTTATAATCAAAATAGAAAAACTGTATACTAAGATAAAAACTTCTAAGTAGATATTAAAAGAATAAATAGAATATAACCAAAAGCCTATACAATACACACTCGATTCAACAAAGCAAAAATAAGAATGAAGATATTTTAATACTGACATAAACTTCTACTTTACAAATAACTTTTCAAAGAAACTGATAAAAGGCCTCTCCCTCCAGAACATTAGCTCCATTAGTACAAAATGACCATGCCTACCCTGTTCACTACTTTATCCTCAGCACACCACAGATTCTCAATAAACATCTGCTTAATAAATAAGACATAGATATCCATAAAAATAAAAACATACCCAAGTTCACAGAAAACTAGTAAGCTACAACACCGATTAGCATTTCATAATTTTATGTTACCAAAGCTCACTGCATTAAAAAGATCAATGTGATTCCTATTAAATTCAGAGGTATTTAAACAAGTAATGTTTTAGAAAAACACTAACAGGAATTCAACTTTTTAAAAAATTAGCTATCCAGAAATCATCAGAAACTACAATTCAATACACACAAAAACTTTTAAACAGAGAAACTTCGTTACCAAAAACAAGAAATGCTACTGGGAGCACATATGAGACAGATCACATAAAAGAGGACCTTCCTAATTAACACAACTCTCACCTGAATACCACTCTTGGAGTATCTGACTCAAGTTTAGATACATCCATACCTGACGGCTGTAGAAAAAAATCAAGTTCAGAAAGAAAGCAACAAAAAAGACGACCATAACAGGAAAAGGTATAAACTTTCCCTGTTAGAACTAAATATAAGTAAACGTAAATTGTAGAGTCAAAATTTAAGTGAAAGAGTTATAAAGTAGTTAAAGACCCAGAAACAACTCTTGTAACCCAAGAACCTAATACAATACCAGTCACATAACTGTCATTCAGTGAACAATCTGGGCCTAATGACAAGAAACTACTTTTTTCTAAGCTCCTATGAATGTTGTGAAGTTCTGTGATTCACAGATAAATATTCCAGCTGAGAGAAATAACAATAACAACACCAACAACAAACCCACTAAATTTAAAATTCTTAGGATAAACTAAGTGGTAGATGGCAGCAATATAAAATGTATTCATTTCATTTTTTAACCTAATGATAAACTCAATAATGAATCATTTACCAATGAACAACACAATTAATTTCCTTCCTCTTCTTTAGCCCAAAAACAGAAGGAATATTTGTCTTATAAATTAAATATAAAACAATATTCTTTAATTGCACTTAAGCAAAAAAATCAACATTGCTTGCCAATAAAAACATTAAAATAACTCAAAATTTTAAAGAACTGTCTTTAATAAGTTTTTAAAACTTATTACACTGCTTTACACTGATTAACACTGTGGAATTTAAGGGATTATAAACATAGTTTCCAAATGTACATAAATTTAAAATTTACAAAATTATCCAAATTCTAAATAGAGAAAATCCATTTTCAGTTCAGCCGTTACCAGTTATCCACAGACAGCAGACCTCAGGTTTTCCTCTTTAGGACAAAGCTTCTATTCATGTCATAATTAAATGTGAAATATTTTAGGTAAGAACTCACTAAGGATTCTTCTAAATCATGCAATGCCATTTTCAGGGCACAAAATTAAAATGACTCCAAATTTTAATTCATATCTTGTTTCACCAGGACATAAAGGAAAATCTATGACAACAACTGAAGAATTATTTTCCACCTTACTAAGAGACATGTTTTAAAATTAAAAACCAAGAACAAATTTTAAAATAATTCATTTTTTACATCAAACAACTGTAGACCCTATAATTGAAATAATGTATCTAAAGGTTACAAATGAAAAGTGTTAGGTATCATTCTTAAAGTGACAAATTAAGTTAATCCAGTTAAAGCAATAGCCACATTTGTAGTTTAACATAAATTAAGACCTTAATTATATTTGTGATTATTTTAGACAAAATAACAAATTCCTTTGTACCTGGGAATGTAATTTATAGCAAAGCCAGGTTCATTTTCCAAACCAATCTATTTCACACTGCAGAAATACTCTGGTATAATGGTATAATGTAATTCTTGTTGTAGAATGTTGAAAGAGTAGATTCACTAACAGCACAGAAGAGGTTTGAAGATAAATGAAGATGCTATTCATTCAAGGGTAATTTCATCTTAGAACTACATGAAAGATGTTTCACTCACATGGGGTAGTGTATGACCTCAAATTTAAGTGTATTTTCAGCTCAAATATAATGCTGCTAGATTGATTATGTTGATACTGTATATCTAATAATGAAGAATTCTAGCCTTTTTCTGTTTAAGAAAATAGACTGTCATTTTTTTCATCTTACTGCTATGTCTTTATTCTGTTTAACAGCAACAAATTTTAAAATTCTGCTTGCTGTTTACTTCTTAAACAGAAAAAGTCTATGGTTGATATTCTAATTTGTAATCTCTCAGAACTACAGGAATGTAAATTTTTTGCTAAGTTAGGTAGATACTGATATTAGCAAACTATTACCCTGTGTAACCATTTTACATTATTTCACTAATTACTAATAATGACAACCCTAATACCCACCTAATTCTGTTTTGAATATACTTCATTTTCACAAATTTTGTAAGACTCATTTAAATGTTTTACATATACCACACCATTTATGTGTTGAGGGATTAATACTGAGAATTTTTTTAATCTGCTAAATTCTATTTGCAATTTAAGCTCACAGTTATCTTTTTTAAAGGTCACATTTTGTACATTTAAATCATTACAGGTGCTATAAGCATATTTCACCAAAATACTTTGTAATACTTCTGAGATTAAAAAGGTAACCTAATGTAACATTCAATCTGAAGAATTTAAATCAAGGAAACATCTGCAGCCTGCATTTTGCTCATTTTAGAATACTGAAAAGGATTCACTGAATTCTCTCCACCCCTTAGCTTTCCTTCTCATCCTGAAAGGGAACACAGGAGCCTCATTTTGCAGAAAATGATCAAAGTGGAAAGAATAAACATATTTTAAAAAACTAAAATTGTATCCTTTATGAAATTTTAAGAAAGTTATATCAATTTTAAAATGTTTTACATATAATAGCATTCTATTATTTCTCTACTAAAATAATTGCACTGGTGAATTCCTACCTGTTATATTTATATCAGGTTTAAACTGACACTTAGAAACTGCATAGAACCAGCAAACCAAAAAATGTATTAAACCAAACTGAAATTCAAAATAATTTCCTCTAAAATTCTGCAGGTAAGTTGTCCACTGTGACCATCTGAATGATACAACAAGTTTACAGGGCTGTAATTTCTTATCCACAGTTGTTTCCCCACACAACTGACTTGCAGTCTCAAAAAAAAGAGATACTCCTCTCTTCTGCTCTTCCCCAATCACAACATCAGGATATTGCCATTTAACCTCAAATTAATACGTCCACCTAAAAGGCATCATTTGCAAAAAAGGAAAAAAGCAAGTGTCCGCTATTTATCAGCATATCTAACACATTAGTGTCTGTGGTCCAGTATTAATGCAGCCTATAAAAATGCTGACTTTTTAAATGATTAAAACACATTCAACAGAAAGAATACAGTGTTTTTCTGTTGTGTTCCCTTTCATTTTTAGAGATTAAGTATTTATTCACAAAGGACAGGAAAAAATAAGAATATTAAGTAAAATAGGGACATTTCCCTTAACCTGAGCTTAAATGTTATTCTTACTGGAAATAAGTAAAAACTGCAGAAGTAAAAAGTAAGCCTACTTTTTCACGCAGCATTCTAATAATCAGTTTGAGACACTGTCTAAAAAGTAAATTCAATAATTAAAACTTTTACAGTATTCAGATTAAGCCATATAAAAAAGGGAAACAGTTTTCTTTTTAAATTGGCTTCATATATACTAAACAAAATCCTTTCTAGAATAGAATTTTGTAATCCTATTCTTTCTAATAAACTTACTAGAAATAAATTATACAGACATTCATAAAATATGCACAATCCTTGAAAAATAGGCACTAATTCAGCATTCAACATCATCTTGTAATTAAAACTGCTTTCACCTCTTTCAAAAGAATTTCCCATTTATTACCTAACTTGAACTTCATAATAACCCATAATATAGTTAAGACTACCTTCATCACATTTTAGAAATCCAAAAGCTTCAATATAGCTTTCACGTCTCAATGTAATCCATAAATTGTTATATATAATCTGCTAGGAAATGTCAGAAATGATTTTTGAATTAAGTTCAGTTCATCTACCTATTTCTAGATAAAACTCCAAAGATCTATATGACACACTTAACTGGTATGCAGGGAAGTGTTACCAAGCATAGACTTGACCCAGACTCCCTGAGTTTGCACTCCAGCTCTGTCGAGTACTAATTATACAAGTTTGGGCCAACTGCTTAGCTTTTCTGCCTCAACTTCCTAATCTGTAAAATGATAATAATAATGCTACTTACCTCATATGGTGGCTGCATATGAGGATTATCTATGATACCTAAAGTGTATATAATAAGACCTGGCACATGGAGTAAGTACGGTATAAATTTTAGCTACAGTTATTATTGTTGTTCTATTAGTATTATCTGTAGAAGGGGGATTTTAACAGCACTGACTTCATACAGTTATTATAAGGATTAAGTGAGTTCCTAAGAGTTAATGCTCAGCACAGTGATTAGCATGTAGCAGGCACTCAGCCAATGCTGCTGGTGTCTTTTTACCTCCACAATTTATGGGCTCTATGACCTTGGCCAGGCTTTTCCTGCGCTTCAGTTTCCACATATTTAAAAATGAGCTTAATAACAAGTACTATACACTTGGGTCATGGTAATGATTGAATAAGATGTCTCTCAGAAAAGCTCTTTAAAAAGAGTGCCTTCAACAACAAAAGCATTCAATACTTAATTCTAAAACAGGCCTTATTTAGTAAATACTATTAAAATAATATTTTGTTTGAATTAAAGCAATCTACACTAACAACTTTTGGGCACACAATGAAAGAATGATTAGAAAATTATTAATGTTCATACAGATTTAAATACATCCAAAAATAATTCTTACACCTAACATTTGCTTTAATCTCTTTAGGTATTACAAAGCCTCCAAGCTTTCATTCCTGCTGCTGACACTGATAATGTGTACTTCTGTCAAAGAACCAGGAAAGAAGGAAATAACCAATACTCACCACCGTATGTTTATAATATCCCAGGTGCTTTTCTAACTGCTTTAATGTTTATACACATTTCATACATTTTAACACATTCAACCTTCATGACATCCAGTAGGACAGATTCTATTATATCTGCATTTTAAAGATGAGGAAACTTAAAACAAACAGTAATGTTTGAGGTATCTGGAACAGAGATTATTTACTCATTTCACTTGTGGAATCTGCTAAAAAAGACGAGATACTGAATTCGTAAAGACAAACTTCTTGAAGAAAAATCAAATAAAGTATTTTCTGCAGAAAACTTTGAAGTTCATATATATTTGCTTATACAGTATTTCTAGACATGTGCTGTCCAATACAAGAGCTGTCAGCTACATATGGCTATCGAGTACTTGAAATGTGGCTAGCACAAATTGAGATGTGTAAAATACACATCAGATTTTGACCTTAACATAAAAAAAAAAGGAAAAACATCCTGTTAATAAATTTTGTATTGACTATGTTAAAATGATAATATTTGACAATATTAAATAAAATATATTTATTAAAATTGATTTCACATTTCTTTTTACTTCTTTTAGTGTGGCTACTAGAAAATTTTAAACTATTATACATATGTGAGTGGGCTTCCCTGGTGGCTTAGTGGTAAAGAATCCACTTGTAAAGCAGAAGACCACCTGCAACGCAGGAGAAGCTGGTTCAATCCCTGGGTCGGGAAGATCCCTTGGAGAAGGAAATAGCAACCCACTCCAATATTCTTGCCTGTCCATTCTTGCATGGACAGAGAAACCTAGCAGGCCATAGTCCATGGGGTCACAAGAGTCAGACATGACTTAGTGACTAAACAACCGCCACCACCTTACATATAAGTGGGCAACATTATATACATTATGTATCGATCGGGCAGTTGGTTTAGGGGATGAGAGGATAGTAACAGAGAATTGTATCAAAGTTCTTTTCCAATCAATACAAGCTTCAAAGTGGAAATAATACTATGGAAGAGATGGAAGATTTCTCTCCCTAAATGTTTGTGTATGTATAACACTGTACGTACGCACTGCCATATATATGTATGTGTAAACACACACACACACATAGTACTGCTTGTGAGAACCAGAGGGACACATTACTCTAATATTTCATAATATTCAACATACAAGGTTATTTTATGACTAGGCAAACATTTCAATAACAATACTTCATGGATGAAAGAAGGAAAGCAAATCTAAGACAAAAATAACAGCCATAGGGGAAAATTTTTTTAATTTTCTTTTAAACTGAAATCATAGAGAGGTTTCTTTAATCAAAAAAAAAAAAAAGCTTAACCATTTAGTTCCAGGAACATAATAAATGCAAAGCCTATGTGGTATGTAAAATTTAAATTTCCTGATGGCTTAGGTGGCTAACT
>SJYT01026771.1:40728-61555 GCA_006410635.1 Cephalophus harveyi | reverse complement strand
GTGGCTAACTACTAAAGTATCTAATGCTTAATATCTCATATTTTCTAGGAAATATCCAGCTTATGGATACCTGTCACACTGTTAGATCAATTTTATACATTTAACTGATTCTTCCAAATGGATACTCATCCACTATATAGAAGAAAATTACTCCATAAAGTTTACATCAGATATCTGGAAAAGTCACATTTATAGTCATGGCTACTATCAGCTGTCAAGTCAAAGAATATTGAAGAAAACCAAGAATTTTTAATATATGCTGGTTAATTCATCATCTAAGTGACATGTGTAGGATAACAAAAAATTAAAACAGTTATGCAAAATTCTGCATTTTAAAAGATTCTTATTTTCTGGTTTTAGCTTTAATTGCAACTATGATTTGAGATGAATGTTGAGAAAACAAATCAATAAGAACCATAAAAACAGAATTACTAAAGAAGGTACACACTAAGATTTCTTTTTTCTTTCCTTCTCCAGATTATTTAAAATGCTAAACTTTTTTAACGGTAATACACTGGTATCTTGGTTTATGCCAAAAACTAGTTAAGCCATCTATTCTAGGGTTTCTTAACACTGACAACATTTACATTTAGCGTGGGATAATTCTTTCTGGGGCAGGACTGTCTTGTGCACTGTTTCAGAGAATCCCTGGCATCTACCCAACAGATGCCAAAAACAGCCTCCCCAACAGCTGTGACCATCAGAGATGTCTAAACGCTGTCAGATGTTCGCTGGGGGTCTGAAACCCTCCCTCAGCTAAGAACCACTGGTCTACTCTTACCCAAAATAACATTCCTACTGGTGAAAATTACTCCAGTACTTCCTAAAGTAATATTCTTTAGTTTTAGAGGCTCTTCATACAGGATACCCAGAGAGCTTCAGTTGGGAGATCAATAAACCTCCTGATACCATATTCAGAATTGCCCAGGTAAGTCTATATCTGTGTGTGTTGCGATGTTTTCTGGAAAAATATCCCATAGCTTCATGAGACTGAAAGAATTATCCCCAAAATGGCAACTAAAACAGGGTTAAGAATTAGTGCTTCAACTAAAATAGTCACTGTGCCCTGAGGCTATCTTTTCACAAATATAAAGACTGAAGACACTATTTCATACATAACAAATAATTCACTTGTGTTATCAGTTATCAAGCAAGACTGCTTCTACCCCACCTGTAAACATTCATTCAACAAATATTTACTGAGCACACTTTATATGCTAGGCATTATATTTTTAGTATTTGAAAACTAAATAAACTCCGACTTCCTTATGCCCCCTGCCAAAAAGGAAGTATAAAGTACTCATTGATTAAATATAACCAACCGTGAATTTCTGCTTCTCAAAGATTAACATAAGAAAATACACTAGTTATAGTACTAGTGCCTAGAGATAAATCTAAGTAAATAAAATTTATATTCTTGGTAAAAATATACAAATCTTCTAAAAGAAGTAAAAAAAACTTGAAAGAAACTTAAAAATACTCATTCTCATACAAATATTGTTCAAACACATTTCCTTCTATCTTTTCCTTCTTTCTCCAACTTAAAAGTAAAATGTACTGAATGACATATTGATCAATCATTAAGTCCAGAAGATACCAAGTTGTGTTAAAAAAAAGAAAACACAAGACGACCAAGTGCCTAGCATCATGCCTAGAACGCAGCAGAAGCAGTCCCTCTTTTTTTCCTTTCTGTCCTCAAGAAGCTCACAATCTCATTTCCAACAAATGGCTTGTCTTAAATTTCTAAGTTATCTTTTAGGTGCTACACGTTAAAACAGTCTTTGTGATTCAAACTATTCAAGCTAACCAAACAAAGAACAGCTAAATATGTAAAATGTTTCAATATTTATAATTCCATAATCTACATAAACATTTCTCTTTTCTTTAAAAGCAAACAATCCCCAAGTATCCTATTCTTCCTATAGTGCAGTTTAAAGTTTGCAGGGTCACAAATCTTTTGGATTACACAACTGTGATATAAAACTCGAAGAGCTATTATATTCAATAAGTGGTCTGGGGATGATAGGCATTAATGTAATCAATAAATATATAAGGCATCGCTGAAGAAAAATATGTCTGCTTCATGACCACCAAATGGATTAAGGCTAGAACGAGTACAATGAGAGAGTGACACTTCAATACGTAGTGAATAAATCTTTACCTAAAACTCGAAGAGCTATTATATTCAATAAGTGGTCTGGGGATGATAGGCATTAATGTAATCAATAAATATATAAGGCATCGCTGAAGAAAAATATGTCTGCTTCATAACCACCAAATGGATTAAGGCTAGAACGAGTACAATGAGAGAGTGACACTTAAATACGTAGTGAATAAATCTTTACAAGTAAGTTAGAAGATAGGTTTTTGTGCCTATAAATGAAGAAATCACCCCAAATAATCAATACTAGCATATTTAGCCAAAAGCAAAAAGTAAAAAAATACTGCATTATTTACATATTTACCTGCACAGCAAGAGAAGCTGCATTGTCAGAAAGCAAAATTTGCTCCCCTGTAGAAATACAACGAAAGGTTTGAGTCAAAAGCATAACTACTAAGCAAGTAAAATACACTTATAAATGCTTTTTACTTTAAAAAACTATTCTTATTTCTAAAAAGAAAGCGTAATCATGAAGTTCTATATCAATGTTACAAGATTATAATTTGAATTAAAGTATCATGATATGTAAATAACAATGAAGACTATTCCCTCTAAATCTATTTGATCACTTACTATGTTTTATCAGCAATATGTACGTAAAACTGCTCACTTAAAAACGAAAGCTTTCTTCAAGTTTTTAAGAAATAATCCCTTTCATTAAAATTAAGTAAAATAGTATCTCTGCTCAAACCTCTCTAGTTAAAAGTAAAAGCATTCAAACTCGTATAAAACCAGCTTACAGTTAATATTGCACAGTGTGTCTAGATCTGTCACACAAAAGAAAGATGACAAGTTCACTGCAATAAAAATTCCATGCTTAGAAGACGAGGGCTGCTGCCTATTAGTCTTCATTACTTTGCAGTCTTCTGACAACTGTAGCAGGCTGCTGAGCCCCAAATGGGGTCCATAATGTGATCTGATGATATATGAAGAGCTGCTAAAGGGAGCCCAAACCATCCTAGCCTATACATTTTAACAGTTTCTTTTTACTGAGAGCCCACTTTACCACAGGACTTCAAAAATCTGCTGTGTCAGCTATTGGCGCAGTAAATCTGCCAACTACTCCTGCAACCACATCATATTACACTGCCTACAGCAGCCAATATAATGAGTCAATAATAAACTAAGCGCCTTACAGACCATGAAGAGTTGGTTTACACTGGCACATACAAGTTTAGGTAAAATCTCCTAGACAAATTATACAAGGGAACTCCTTCTTTATGTTTCATGTTCTCTTTGCATTAAATTGCATTATCAATGGGTGTTTTGTGTAATAAATATATTTTGATATATTTGATATGTATTTGATATATCTGGGCTTCCCAGGTGGTTCAGTGGTAAAGAATCCACCTGTCAATGCAGAAGTCACAGGAGATGCAGGTTTGATTCCTGAGTGGAGAAAATTCCCTGAAGGAGGAAATGACAACCCACTCCAATATTCTTGCCCGAAGAATCCCATGGACAGAGGAGCCTTGGGCTACAGTCCGTGGGGTCACAAAGAGTCAGACATGACTGAACACACATATTTTGATATGAAGCCATTTTTAATGGAGAATAAGCACCTACCTTTCAGTTGCTGATACAATGTAGCATTTTCAGGCCAAGGTTCTGCAGCTGTGGAAACAGGTACACAGGGCAAAAATATATCAATAACCAACCAAATTAATAAACACATACATTTGCCTAGAGCATTTAATGTCAAGCATAAATTGCCAAGGATTAAATTACCAAGGATACCTTAAACATGGCAACTAGTCACATTACTGTAGATTCTATGAGAACCTATATAAGCAGGTTAGATAATTTCATTTAAATGAATGTTTGGTGGCAGTTTATTTTTTTATGGGGAGGAAATGGAAGATTGGGAAAATGATTTTGCCCAATCAAAAGTGAAAATTAAAAAAATAAAACTGCCTCTTCCTTTAGCCTCCTTCAAACAGACATATCCAAAATTATATTCATACATATAGAAAGACACTGAATTTCAGCTCACTATCAAAAAGAACAATATTTATATTTTACTGTAAACTTTTAACAAAGTAAATTTTCAGAAGACACCTTATGAAAGACTCAAATCTATGCATATCAGGCTGTGCATCTTTCCTTATAAGCTGGTAATATTTAAACAGGGGAATCCTGTTGTCTACGTTTAATTGCCTTGAACCCAACAACATCATCTCACAAAAGCAGAGAATACAATGAAGTAGTAAGTACCTATCAAAACAACGGGAAATAAAGTTGGTGAAGCTCATTTTAGGCCTAAAGTCAGGCTTGACCTTGACTCTTAACCTCTCATCTAGCAAAGACTCCAGCTACAAAGAGTATTAGCAACCTACCAGTGCTTGGAAAAAGCCCAAGATTTGAATTTGTCTAATCAACTGCACATAAGAAGCAATGCCTCCACAGACAGAATATTCAGGATATTATTTGCTGAATTCTTTGTAAAATCCATAAAATATCAAAATCACCAATTCTAACACACTAACTATATTTGCTGTCAGCAAGAAAGTCACTCAAATATATGAAATTTGATTAACTTTTCTTATGGTGTTTAATGCAGTCTCTCTGACATAGCAACAAACTATTTTTTAATATATCCTTCTAGCTGGTTTTTTAAAAAAGAAATTTATACATATGAAGCATTTTTTCTTTTAAGAATGATCATTTAAGATGTATTCACTTAAACAGTCTTAGGAGGAGTTGGGAGGTGGACACCTTAATTTGCTTTTACTTCCACTTTAGAATGAAAAGAAAAAGTTGTAGTAATTATTATAAACTGTAAAATTTGGTTTGGTCTGAGCTACACAAAATCAACCTTATACTTAGGGACACCATGAAATCACCAAGCAAATAAATCATAGTTTTGTACAGTTATCCACAATATTACAGACCTTCCTCAACTTACCGTGGAGTTACAAACTGTAACTTGAAAATGCATTTAATATACCACACCTACCAAACATTATAGCCTAGCCTAGCCTACCTTAAATGTGCTCAGAACACTTATATTAGCTTACAGATGGGCGAAATCACCTAACACAAAGCCTGTTTTATAATAAAGTATTGATAATATCTCATGTCATTTATGGAATACTGTACTGAAAGTGAAAACAGAAAGATTTTATGGGTATAAAATTATTTTAAGTGTCCCAATTGTTCACGCTTGCAATTTCTGGCTGACTGGAACTCCAGTTCCCTGCAGCTGCCCAGCATCAAGATAGAGTACCTCACTACACATCACTAGCCCAGGCAAAGATCAAAATTCACAATTTGAGGTACAGTGTCTACTGAATGCATATCACTTTTGCACTATTGTAAAGTCAGAAAATTCTAAGTCAAACCATTGTTAAGTTGGAGACTAACTATGTTACTGTAAACCTTTTAACAATGTAAAATTTCAATAAGAATCCAATTAACCAGTGTTAACAGTTTTAACAATAAAAGGCAGGGAAACAAAAACAAGCTGACATCTGCAAACTACTCAAAAATAACCTTTTAGGATAAACTGTATGGTCAGCATACCTACACCGTTTACATTCATCTGAGAACAATACTGTGAGGTTCATTTGTTATAAGAAACTATACCATCAAAGATTCAATTATATGCATTTATTAATCTTATTAAAGCAATAAAGCAAAGGAATAAAATTTACAAAAGTTCCAAAGACACTGAAATTAAGTTCCTTGAGGGCAAAAATGTGTCACATGCATTGTGTATGCCACACTGTGCCAAGTTTTGCACACAGTTGTGTTCATTAATCGTGCATGGAAAGAAAACGGATATGAAGCTTATCACTCAAGCCCCTAAACATTCTGGCTAATCAAAGTTTTACTGATCAATATGTTAAAGTACTGCTGCTGTTGCTAAGTCACTTCAATTGTGTCCTACTCTGTGCAACCCCATAGACAGCAGCCCACCAGGCTCCCCCATCCCTGGGATTCTCCAGGCAAGAACACTGGAGTGGGTTGCCATTTCCCTCTCCAATGCATGAAAGTGAAAAGTGGAAGGGAAGTCGCTCAGTCGTGTCCAACCCTTAGCGACCCCATGGACTGCAGTCAACCAGGCTCCTCCGCCCATGGGATTTTCCAGGCAAGAGTACTGGAGTGGGCTGCCATTGCCTTCTCCGGTTAAAGTGCTGCTGCTGCTAAGTCACTTCAGTCGTGTCCGACTCTGTGCGACCCCATAGACAGCAGCCCACCAGGCTCCCCCGTCCCTGGGATTCTCCAGGCAAGAACACTGGAGTGGAATGCCATTTCCTTCTTCCAAGGCATGAAAGTGAAAAGTGAAAGTGAAGTCACTCAGTCGTGTCCGACCCTTAGCGACCCCATGGACTGCAGCCTACCAGGCTCCTCTGTCCATGGGAGTTTCCAGGCAAGAGTACTGGATTGGGTTGCCATTGCCTTCTCCGGTTAAAGTACTAGGGTGCTCTAATTAAATATTCTGATAATTTTAATTTTTGATTAGCTATTTTGTGTACATACGAGACCATAGATTACAAATTTTCAAAACAGAGTAACATACATTTAGCACTAAATACATGCTGAATATAAGTGTTCTTTAATAAATCAGAAGCTAAAGTCACTACTCTGCAATATCAGAGGTCTCATAAGAACAGGAACTTATATGTTTAGCAATTTCAGTTAAAAAATCATTTATCATCACCAGCCCCACTCCCATTCTCCTGATCTAATACAACCAGCATATTTAAAAGAAATCTTGCAACATATTCAGTTCAGTTCAGTTCAGTCGCTCAGTCGGGTCCAACTCTTTGCGACCCCATGAACTGCAGCACGCCAGGCCTCCCTGTCCATCACCAACTCCCAGAGTTCACCCAGACTCATGTGCGTCAAGTTGATGATGCCATCCAGCCATCTCATCCTCTATCGTCCCCTTCTCCTCCTGCCCCCAATCCTTCCCAGCATCAGGGTCTTTTCCAATGAGTCAACTCTTCGCATGATGTGGCCAAAGTATTTACTCAACCACAAATAGGAATAAAGGAGTTGAACTGGGCTTCCCTGGTAGCTCAGGGGTAAAGAATATGCCTGCCAATGCAGGAGACATGGGTTCAATCCCTGGTTCGGGAAGATTCCACATGCCACGGAGCAACTAAGCTCATATGCTACAACTACTCAGCCCGGGAACCACAACTATTGAAGCCAGCGTGCTACAGAGTTCATGCTCCACACAGTGAGAAGCCACCGCAAGGAGAAACCCGTGCACCACAACAAAGGGTAGCCCCGCTCACTGCAAGCAGAGAAAAGCCCACGCAGCAACGAAGACCCAGCAAATCTAAAGATAGAGAAAGAAAGGAAGAAAAGAAAATTATTTTTTAAAAGTTGTTATTAAGAACCTAAAGCTGAAAATGGGGTTGGCAGAGTATATTTTCCTTTATCCAATTTCTCCTCTAACTCAGAAACTTACTGAAAAGAAATTCACAGAAAGTAACTGCCAAAACATTTAACGTTGTTTTCACAAACTGAAAAAAGAAAGAAGAGAAAGTGAAGTTGCTCAGTCGTGTCTGACTCTTTGCAACCCCGTGGACTGTAGCCTACCAGGCTCCTCTGTCCATGGGATTCTCGGGGCAAGAATACTGGAGTGGGTCACAAAGAGAACATTTCATTAAAAAGGGAAGGCAAGCTAATATAAACCTATATAACCATGCTATTTCAACAGCTTGGAATTCCAGTACACCCACAGACCAGAAGGCAAGAAATGGCAGAGTATGCAGGGAATGATCTCAACCATGAGCAGTTGAAAATATAAACATCATCGATTTAAGTGCATCATCTATGTGAATCAGCTCACATTTTAAGCATGACATGGGAGAAGAAACGGCTGGTGTGTTATTCATTAGAGAGACAAGAGCGAAAATTCTAAATTGTGTGGCATGGCATTGGATCTACAAACCAACCATGTAGCTATCTTTCTAGGAAATAAGCCTTCATAATAAGCAAGTCTAGGAATCATAAACATTATACACACATAACAAAGTACAAAGCCTATTTCTTGGTTTGGGTAATATTATATAAAGCCTTTTCATTGAGAATGCCTATTATGTGACAGACAAAAATACGATTTTAATCCAAAAATACGATTATTCCCCACTCCTGTTTCCAAAGGTCAGGCAGGTCAATACCTACCCTTGCCCTTGATCATGTATAAAAGAGAGGGAGATGAAGAATTCAAAATCATAGTGCTGATAAAAGCCTTAAATATCTCAGCATTTAAAAACAAAAATCTTTCTAAAACAATATTAAAACATTTTCATCTCTTACTAGTTTTACCTCAGTCAACGTAAAATGTTTTAGACCACACTAATCCAACAGTGAATAAAACTTCATGACTCATCCTACTTTCAAGTTCTACCACCAAAAGCCCTCCCTGATATGAAGAGCCTTTTCAGACTTGCCTCAGGAAGGACCAGCCTTAGAATAAATATAGAAGGTTAGACTAAAAGTTTCTGGAACGGAGACTGATTAAAAAACGGGGACTGAGAGAACATTGTCCAAGGCTGTCAAGATACAAGATATTGGCATAATTAGTGTATCAAAAGTAGACTTTATGCTTAATACACCTCAATAGTTCTGTGGCTTTGGGAATAAAGATCAACTTGACCTTACACATCGCTCTCTCTACCTCTCCGGCCTCATCCTTCTTTTCCAACCACTCTGCACATCAGCCACACTGGCCTTCACCCAGTTTCTGAACGCATCGTGTTTCTTCCTGCACCGGAAATTCATTTAAGCTGCTTCCTTTGCTGTTGCTGTTGTTCAGTTGCTCAGTCGTGTCCAGCTCTTTGCGGCCCCATGGACTGCAGCACGCCAGGCCTCCCTGTCCTTCACCATCTCCTGGAGCTTACCCAAGTTCATGTTTATTGCATCGGTGATGCTGTCCAGCCCTCTCATCCTCCAAAGTCCTCTACTCTTTCTGCCCTCAATCTTTCCCAGCATCAGGGACTTTTCCAATGAGTCGTCTGCTCACATCAGGTGACCAAAATACTGGAGCTTCAGCTTCAGCATCAGTCCTTCCAGTGAATATTCAAGGTTGATCTCCTTTAAGATTGACTGGTTGGATCTCCTTGCTGTCCACAGGACTTTCAGGAGTCTTCTCCAGCACCACAGTTCAAAAGCATCAATTCTTTGGCTTTGAAAGACCATAGCCTCGACTATGTGAACCACTGTCGGCAGAGTAATGTCTCTGCTTTTCAACACACTGTCTAGGTTTGTGATGGCTTTCCTGCCAAGAAGCAATCATCTTCTCATTTCATGGCTGCAGTCACCATCCACAGTGATTTTGGAGCCCAAGAAGAGGAAATCTGTCACTACTTCCACCTTTTCCCTTTCTATTTGCCATGCAGTAATGGGGCCAGGTGCCATGACCTTAGTTTTTTTTAATATTTAGTCTTTAGCCAGCTCTTTCACTCTCCTCCTTCACCCTCATCAAGAGGCTCTTTCTGCCATTAGAGTGTTTCCTTTACCCTGGAGCAATCTTCCCCTCCAACCATGTCCTTACATCTCAGCAAAAACATCACTTCCTTACGTTGGTTCAGCTTCATGGATATACAACCTGAGCAGCTGCTCAGGGCTGGTACTTGAAGGGTTCTATTCTCAGTTTAACAGTCTACTATGGCAGTCCAAGAATTCTTTTAAACAAGGGGGCTCCACATTTTCATCTTGCACTGGGCCCTACAAATTATGTAGCTGGTCCTGTCCTCAAGGACGACTTCAGTGACCTCTAGAATAGTTCAAAGCCTCTCTTTTCCATCGCTTAAATAGCAGGTACACCCCTTCATACCACTTACCAAAGTCAACATTTTCACAGGGATTTGAGGACCATTTTGTTCATCTGCCCCACTTTAGAATGTAAGCCCCATGAATTCAGTGTTCAGTTCTGATTTTTGCTTACCACGTCATTCCAGGAGGGCTTTCCTGGTGGCTCATAGGTTAAAGCGTCTGCCTGCAATGTGGGAGACCAGGGTTCGATCCCTGGGTGGGGAATATCCCCTGGAGAAGGAAATGGCAACCCACTCCAATATTCCTGCTTGGGAAATCCCATGGATGGAGGAGCCTGGTGGCTTACAGTCCACGGGGTAGCAAAGAGTTGGACACGACTGAGCAACTTCACTTCCACTTTCATTCCTAGAACCCAGTCCCAAATAGGCAATCAGTAAATGTTAGTTGAATAAATGTTTGTTTTTACTATTACTGCTATCATTATTGTTAATGATTCTGTACTGTTTAGGCTAAAAATGCAGCAGAGAAGACAAGAAAACTATACAAAATGGCCAAAAAAGGTAAATTTTTATCCTTGATGGCTCAGATGGTAAAGAATCTGCCTACAACGCAAGAGATCCAGATTTGATCCCTGGATCAGTAAGATCCTCTAGAGAAGGAGGTCGCAAAGAGTCAGATATGACTGAGAGACTAACACACAGGCTTCTCTGTCCATGGAATTCTTCAGGTAAGAATACTGGAATGGGTTGCCATTTCCTTCTCTAGGAGATTTCCTGACCTGGGTCTCCTGTATTGCAGGCAGATTCTTTACCAACTTAGCCCCCAAGGAATCCCCAGAGAACTCCAACTCTACAGCCAATAACACAACTATAAAAATATTAAACAGCTCCCTAAAATAGCTAGCAGAATCTAATCCTGTAAACTTACCCTAAAACTGGAAATCTGTTTCTGTTTTATATCAAATACATAATGTCCACTGGATATTACTGTTGCAATACTCCTAAGACCATCACCAATGCCCTCAACTATCTGACGAGTCATCTCACTATTCCCCTGTCTATATTCTTTTAACTGTAACCTAGGGATTACCACTTTTTAAAATCTCTTGTCCCCATCAATAAAATATTTGAGTATGCAGACCCAAATAGATTTGGAAATCATATAGCTGGTATTCCTAACCTAGTGAATCATGCACATTATAAAACACACTAAAAAAGAACACAGTTAAAAAGTTGAAACCTAAATTCCAATATTTCTTTTCCATACTTGAAAGGATTATCTAGCACAAAACCCCTGTATATACACCTAATCCCACTTTAGAAAACATGGTTCAAATTAAATAACTACTTATTTGAAATTTCATCGGGGAACTCAGCCATTCACATACCCTTGATCAAAGACAAGTCCTCCTCTATTCTAGTGCAATCATCTTTTTGACCACAAAAAAAGCTTGGAAAGAACACACACAAATTAATGTGGGGTGGGGGGAATAACTGACTATCCAACCATCTAATAATAGGACCCTTGCATCCTACCAGAATATTTAAAATTTCCCCCATATACTTTATACTTTCTCACCTTAGTGACTTTGCTCAAACTGTTACCCTCTACCCAGAATATTTCTTCCCACTGCATGCCCAAATCCTACACCTTTTTCAAGACCAAGGTTAAAATGCTACCTCCAGCAAGAAGGCTTCTGTAACTAAACAAATCTAACTTCTCCTTTATCTATACTGCTCATAGCAGTTTGCACTTGTCTTATATCATACATTGCTTTCTACTCTACTCTATTATTATGTCAATATCTTATCTTCCTTTCTAGGCAGTAAGTTCCTAGAATGTGAAAATTTCCATGATCCTGAGAGTATTTATTAAAGACTCGGTTTCTCAAATGCCCCAAACGGAATACAATATTAATAACAATGTATACAGTATATGGAAAAATATGAAATTCAAATTAAGTAATACTTAAATTATTTTGGTCTAAGTATCATTTAAAAACTAATCTTTATCACAGGATTTCCAAAGTAAAATTACCCACCTTTCAGAAATTAATTCTTTTGCAATCAGAAACTACTATCTCATTTTCATATCAAAGAAATAACTTACACCTCAGACATTCTTAGTGACCTATATTAATTCATTTTTAAACATTACAATGACGTCCCATTCCCTAGCAAAAGATCCATGAAAATGTTTATCATTTTTATAAAAAGGAAATATACTATTTTATAGGTATAAATTTAAAACATCTAGAAATAAAGCAAATATTGGAGCACCTCAACACTTCCTATTCAAATATATTCAAATAACACTATTAGAACTCTTTTAACCCCTTTGTCCTTTACTGTCTTTCCAATTTTATCTAGGCAAAATTGTCTTGAGAATTTTACACTAATGTCTCTTTCACTAGGAGCAAAGGTGATTCCTCTTAAAAGTTGCAACTTTTAGTGAGATACAGGGCTTTTTTAGGCAAATAAATTTCCAAGCTTTTCAAAGATAATTAGGTTGGAGGAGAAGAAAGTTTAGAAAGAGAGAGAATACACACTCTTGGAATTGTGAAAATCCTAACATAAAATAAATAACGTCTAAACAAACAAATTTATGCTAGAAATGCATACATGGTAAAATAATTCTCATAGCCCCCCAAATTACATATTTGATTCTCATTTAATTCTCTTTAAGGTACTTACTACTTTTATCAACCAATACAACAAAAACACCAACATTCTTTACTATTAATCCATTACAACTTTTAGAGAAATGACTACTGCCAACAAATTAACATATGTATATACCTAAGATTCTTAAATACTCCATTTTACCTGCAGTATTCTCTTAAGTATCAAGTTGGGTGATAAGTATTTCTGGTGCCAGATGATCTGTCTATTCCACTCAATTCAGGGCATTCCACTCATTTCACAGCATGAAAGTGCTATGACCTAATAAACAAGTCTAGTTCCAAAGTCCACCTCTTGATGATCTAATCTAAAAGGACAAGAGAAGGGCAGTGAAAAGAGATGCCCTCTGTTGTTGATTTTTTTAAGTTCTGCATTCTTAATGTACAACACGACTCCTCTGGCATATGAATATAGGTGAAGACATAATTTGTAGAATAATAAGCACTAATAATACATGCTGCTTCAGTACTGTCATATTTCTAATCCATCAAATTGATTAATGCTATAATAACTTTATACAAACCTATCATTTGTGCACTAATGAAGTCAAACCCAGTTTATCCTTAGGCAACTACACTCCAAAAGCTCATAGATGTCATCTCTTCAGCTTCCAAAGACTATTTAGACAGTGTAATACAAAAGGAGTAAGAAACACATGTAACCTGTCTCCAAATCTGGATGTCTTTCTGCCAAACGTGTAAATGCAAATACTACTAATATAACAAAGTGCTCAAAGAACATTTAGCAACTCTTAAACATGGACAAGTTGCTGCAAGACACACAGAGAAAAGGAAATAAATTTACTAGTTTGACATAAATACTATACTGATGATCTCAGTGATATCAACATAGCCACTAAGTTCAAAACCTGGTAAGTTTTAGGAAGTTATGATATGAAGCCTTCATTTAAAACTGATTTTCAAGATATTTAGACTTAAAATATAATGACATGTAACCTTATCAAAACTAGAATTTTAAGAGCTATTAAACCTGCAATTCAATTTTCAAATTATAGTACAATTCAAAGATAACACTGTATCCCAGATAATACTGATCATGAAATGATTAAATGACAATGTCCCTGAGGCACTGTCTCTTAGGGGATGTTTAATGATACTACAGAGGATGTGTAAGCAGGAAGTGACTCTTCACCTAACAGGAATTTAAAACCATTCTCCACTCACCTCAACAGTCAGAGATCAATGTTCAACATGTGGGAAAGTGGTCCATGTATTTTACAACTCAGGGAACAGAGCCAATACTTTCTAATAATTATTAGTGGAGTACAGCCTTTAAAAATTGTGAATCACTATGTTGTACACCTGTAACTTATACAATATTGCACACCAACTATACTTCAATTTTTAAGAAAATTTAAAAAAAGAAAGTGGCTCCTGTTAGCAAATGGAGAGGTGCAGTGTCATGCTGTCATTTCCATAAACCTAAAGTACTGACAGGTAGTATTCTGTAACACAGTGGTAAGGCTGCTCTTAGTCCATTTGGGCTACTATAACAAAATACCACAGACAGTGGCTCACAAACAACAGAAAGTTATTTCTCACAGTTCTGGAAGCTCAAAGTCCAAACTCAGGGTGCCGGCACGGTTGGGTTCAGGTAAGAGACTTCTTCCAGGTCACTGACTACTGACTTCCTGCCGGGTCCTCACATGGTGGAAGGGGCGAGGGAGCTCTCTGGGATCTCTTTTATAATGGCACTAATTCCTAATCACCTCCCAAAGGCCCCCATATTCTAATAACATCACCTTGAGGATTAGGATTTCAACACATGAGTAGGGGGAAGGGGGACACATTCATAGGAGCCACTTAAAAAATAAACTGCAGGAAGTACAGATAAAAGATTAAAGACTACCTTAGATTGAAATAAGGGCCCTGAAGCAAGAAGCAGACATTCTAAGACAGACTGGAGAAGTGTAAGATAAATACAGAAGGACTGCTACTGCTGCTAAGTCGCTTCAGTTGTGTCCGACTCTGTGCGACCCCATAGACTGAAGCCGACCAGGCTCCCCCGTCCCTGGGATTCTCCAGGCAAGAACACTGGAGTGGGTTGCCATTTCTCTCTCCAATGCATGAAAGTGAAAAGTGAAAGTGAAGTCGCTCAGTCATGTCCGACTCTTAGCGACCCCATGGACTGCAGCCCACCAGGCTCCTCCGTCCATGGGACTTTTAAGGCAAGAGTGCTGGAGTGGGGTGCCATTGCCTTCTCCAACAAAGGGACTGCCAAACTCTAAAAGAAGATCCACACTAGAACCATTTCCTTGGCTTGATCCATCAGTCCTTAAGGAGAAAAAACTTGTTGACTGACATCAAAATTCACTGAATACTCTTTATTGCTTGTTGTATTTAGTAAACTGTATGTAGCTTTTTAGCCACATTCTACAAATCTGTTTTATCAGTCATTCAACATATATTCACAGAACACACACACATATTTTACATATATACTTATATATATGTAAAATATACCCCCCCAAATATAATGTACTAGGCACCAGTCTAAGCACTTAAGGATAAAATTACAAAGAAAACCAAGTACCTGCCTTTAAGGTACTCAGACTTTAGTGGTACCGTATGGCCCATCTCCATATTTTTTATAATACTTGAGCCCTTCTGAAGATAACAATAAGGATTACCTGATACGGCTCAGCAGTAAAGAATACACCTGCTAATGCAGGAGCTGCAGGAGACACGGGTTCGATCCCTGGGTTGAAAAGATTCCAACCTGAAGGAGGAAATGGCAACCCACTCCAGTATTCTTGCCAGGATAATCCCATGGACAGAGGAGCCTGGCAGGCTACAGTCTATGGGGTCACAGAGTCGAACACAACTGAGCAACTGAGCATGCATGCACACATGATACACTCATAACAAGTCTTAACTCTATCAACATGTTACAGACAACTAAGAACTACATACAACAGTGCACAATCTCCAGAATGCCAAAAGAATGCCAATTTACTGAGCCCTCAGCAGATAAATCATCAGTCTCACCAAACCATCATCAGTATCTCCAACCACCTACTCATTTGTAACAAAGTGGTAAACAAAAGACTAAAAACACTCAAAGTGAGGATATACGACATTAGATAAATGGGTTCTAATACCCTGCCATTCAGCAAGCAGAGGAAGAAAAGCAAAACTGATTAAAAATTCAGGGAAACTAGTAAGGGGCAGAACTTCCTCCTTACAACCAAAGTGGGGGCCCAAATGAAACTAGAGAACAATAAAAATCTCCTTCTGGTCAAAATCCACCTAGAAAGAGAACAAGATGGCAGAGAAGTAGGTGGACGTGGAGCACATCTCTCTCCACGGATACCTCAGGAAGATGCCTTCAGACACAGAAGTGCATGCAGAATGCCAGCTGAGAGCGGACAGGAGTACCTGACCAGTGGAAAATATATGGAACCATGCAAAACTTGGTAGGACAAAGGAACTAGGGGGAAAAACAGGAGTGTTAGTAGGACTGGACTTGCCCTCAGCCAGGGGGGGAACTGAAGCAGGAGTCCGATACCCACTTCGGGACAATTGTCTAAGTCAGAGGAGAAACATTTGAGGCTGAAACAGCTGATCTGTGGCAGCCTAAACGCAATGAGAATCAGACAGTCCTTGCTGCAGCCATACATACCCCGGACAGGGACACAAGTCCTCTAGAAAGCCCAGCAGCTGGGAGCTGGAGTTTAGGAACTGTGCAGCAATCCCAGGGTGAGGGCTGCTGTTGGCTGCGAAGAGACGTGATCAAGGGGATGTGAGGGAGGAGATTATGGTGGGAAATGCCTGTGGAGGAAAGCCAGGCAGCCACAGAAGCGAGACAATACTGCTGAGTCACGTGTAGGGGTTAAGCCGCCACCATAGCCTCTCTCCCCCCACACACCAGCATCAGCACCTGAACAATAGAGAGGCTGGCCCATCAAATGCCTGGCGCACTGAACTACAGCAGGGTAGGACCCCGCCCAGGGTGCCCCTTTAAGTGCCTGACACACCGATCTACAGAGTAGGACCCCAACCAGGGGGGGCCTTCCATGAGCCCAATGCACCAAACAATAGAGAAGGACCGGAGGCAAGGGAGCCCCGTAAGTGCCTGACCAGACAGAGCTCCAGAGAAAGACTGGCCAAAGAGGCCTTTTGATCACCAGCTACAAGAGGCTCAAAAAAAGACTCTGATAGGGCCAGAGAGGCAGTCTGTGTCCCTGCACACTTGGCACCGCCAGAGTCCCCGCAAGCCAAGCAGCTGCGCCACCTTCACACGCAACTCTCACTGGGGCAGAGCTGCCACAGGCAAAAAAGTCTTGCCTCTATGCGGGCAGGGTCGCTTCGGTAGTGTCCGACTCTTTGCAACCCTGTAGACTGTGTGGCCTGCCAGGCTTCTCTGTCAGGGAGCGGGGTTCTCCAGGCAAGAATACTGGAACATATGGGCCAATACTGGTTGCCATCCCCTTCTAGAGCACTGTATTTCCTTCTGCTGTAGCCACCAACTCCCCTGAGTACCTGGTGCTGTCAGAACCCCTGCAACCCAAGCAGCTGCACCACCTCAACTGGCCCTCACAGGGGCAAACCCAAGCCCTCCAGGGCAGCCTCAGGAGCAAATCCCAGTGGACAACCCACATGCAGAGGTGGAAATAAAACCACAATTGAAACCCAGGGGCAGTGTGGCTAAGGAAGAAGACCCAAAACCTTCCCAAGAGCTGTACAAGCTGCAGATTAAATCCACATGATCAACTAGGCAGACTCTGTGTCTATGGATATATAAAAGGTCATTGAGAGCCCCCACAAAAGAGAACACACTAGTTCTGATAGCTGTGGACATTGGAGGCAAGAAGACAGAGGAGTAGGACCAGATTAGAATCTGAGCTGCCTACACAGGAGGTCTGGAGATAAGCATCCTAGGAGGGCATCCTAGGGAGGTGAGGTAGACTGTGACTTCCAGCAAGGGAAAGGACTCTGACAGCAGTGACTCAATAAAAACATTTATTTTTCTTATGTTTTGATTTGTTCTCTAGATTCTTTTGGATTTTTTTCCTTTTTTTTTTTTTTTTGCCCACTTTGTTGTAGTTGTCGATTTTATTGGCATTATGAAATCTAATTAAGCTTTTGCGCTTTTTTTTTCTGTCACATTTTTTTTAATAGTTGTTACAAACCTTTGCCCCTCTGTTGAGCTTTTGCAGTTCTGCAGTTTTCCTTTTTTTCTCTCTTTTTTTAAATTTAATTTTTAAAACCTATTATGTTTTCTATATTTATTCCTTTGTCTGCTTTTCCTACTGTCCTTTTCCCCTTGCAGTTAATCTTTAATGTATATAAATCCTCTTTATCTATCTATATTTAACTTTGCATATTTATTCTTTCCTTTTTTTCTTCAACATATTTGTTAGTTTTATTTTTATTGCTTTATTCCCCAATTGGCACCTTGCTTTAGTTTTGTTTTCCAGTTTGTGCTTTAGTTAGTTTTGTTCTGATAGATAGAATTTTTGGTTTCCTTTGTTCGCCAGGTCAATCTATCACACTTTATTTTTGTTAGACTGCTTTCATTTTGCTTATGGGTGCGTATGTACATGCGTATATTCAGTCACACCTTTTACTGTTGTTATAAACCTTTGCCTCTAAGCTGGGCTTCTGCAGTTCTGTGGAGTTTTCCTTTTTTTTCCTTTTTACTTTCTTCTTCCATTTTTATTTTCTCTTTTTATAATTTTAATTTTTAATTTAAAACCTATTGTAATTTTTCTACTTTTATCCCTTTGTTTACCCTTCCTCGGAGAAGGCAATAGCAAGCCACTCCAGTACCCTTGCCTAGAAAATCCCATGGATGGAGGAGCCTGGTAGGCTGCAGCCCATAGGGTCGCTAGGAGTCGGAGGCGGCTGAGCGACTTCACTTTCACTTTTCGCTTTCACACAATGGAGAAGGAAATGGCAACCCACTCCAGTGTTCTTGCGTGGAGAATCCCAGGGACGAGGGAGCCTGTTGGGCTGCTGTCTATGGGGTCGCACAGAGTCGGACACGACTGAAGCGACTTAGCAGCAGTAGCAGCAGTTACCCTTCCTACTGTTCTTTTCCCCTTGCAGTTAATCTTTAATGCATATAAACCTTCTTCATCTACCTCTATTTAACTCTGCATATCTATTCTTTCTTTCCCTTCCTCTCAACATATTTGTTAGTTTCATTTTCATTGCATTATCCCCCAATTGGCACCTTGCTTTGTTTTCCAGTTTTTGCTTTAGTTAGTTTTGTCTGAGAGATATAATCTTTGGTTTCCTTTGTTCACTGGGTCAATCTATTGTACTTTATTTTTCTTGGACTATTTTGATTTTGCTTATGGGTATATATGTATATGTGTATACTCAGTCACAATTTTTATTGATGTTATAAACCTCTGCCTCTACACTGGGCTTTTACAGTTCTGTGGAGTTTTCTTTTTTCCTTCCTTTTTTTTTTTTTTTCTTTTTTATAATTTAAATTAATTTTTTTAACCTATTATATATTTTTTTACATTTATTCCCTTCTTTCCCTTTCCTACTGTTCTTTTCTCCTAGCAGTTAATCTTTAATGTATATAAACTTTTTTCATCTACCCCTATTTAACTCTGCCTATCTATTCTTTCTTAGAAAAGTTCAATCTTCCAAGACTAAACAGTTCAGTCACTCAGCTGTATCCGATTCTTTGCGACCCCATGAACCACAGCACGCCTCCCTGTCCATCACCAACTCCCGGAATCCACCCAAACCCATGTCCATTGAGTCAGTGACGCCATCCAACCATCTCATCCTCTGTCATCCCCTTCTCCTCCTGCCCTCAATCTTTCCCAGCATCGGGGTCTTTTCAAATGAGTCAGCTCTTCGCATCAGGTGGCCAAAGTACTGGAGTTTCACCTTCAACATCAGTCCCTCCAATGAACACCCAGGACTGATCTCCTTTAGGACGGACTGGTTGGATCTCCTTGCAGTCCAAGGGACTCTCAAGAGCCTTCTCCAACACCACAGTTCAAAAGCTTCAATTCTTTTGTGCTCAGCTTTCCCAAGAAGAAATAGAAATTATGAACACCCCAATTACAAGCACTGAAATTGAAGCTGTGATCAAAAATCTCCCAAAAAAACAAAAGCCCAGGACCAGATGGCTTCACAGGAGAATTCTATCAAACATTTAAAGAGCTAATGCCTATCCTTCTAAAACTTTTTTTAAAAATTACAGAGGAAGGAACACTTCCAAACTCATTCTACCAGGCCACTGTCACCCTGATACCAAAACCAGACAAAAACAACACAAAAAAAGAAAACTACAGGCCAATATCACTGATGAACATAGATGCAAAAATCCTCAACAAAACTTTAGCAAACAGAATTCAGCAACACATCAAAAAGCTCATACACCATGATCAAGTTGGGTGTATTTCAGGGATGCAAGGATTCTTCAATATATGCAAATCAATCAATGTGATACGCCATATTAACAAATTGAAAGACAAAAACCATATGAATAGATGGTTCTTCTCAATAGATGCAGAAAAAGCCTGACAAAATTGAGCACCCATTTATGATTAAAACTCTTTAAAAAAAAGGGCATAGAAGGAACGTCTCAACATAGTAAAGGCCATATATGATAAGCCTACAGCAAACTTTATTCTCAGTGGTGAAAAACTGAAAGCATTTCCCCTAAGATCAGGAACAAGACAAGGGTGTCCGCTTTCACCACTAATATTCAACACAGTTCTGGAAGTTGTAGCTACAGCAATCAAAGAAGAAAAAGAAATAAAAGGAATCCAGATCAGAAAAGAAGTAAAGCTCTCACTGTTTGCAGATAGCATGACACTGTACATAAAAAAACCCTAAAGAGCGTATCAGAAAATTATTAGAGCTAATCAGTGAATTTAGCAAGGTTGCAGGATACAAAATCAACACACAGAAATCACTTGCATTTCTATACACTAACAATGAAAAATCAGAAAGAGAAATTAAGGAATCAATCCCATCCACCACTGCAACAAAAAGAATTAAATATCTAGGAATAAATTTACCTAAGGAGACAAAAGAACTGTACACAGAAAATTATAACAGGATCACAATAAACTGTGGAAAATTCTGGAAGAGATGGGAATACCAGACCACCGGACATGCCTCTTGAGAAATCTGTATGCAGGTCAGGAAGCAACAGTTAGAACTGGACATGGAACAACAGACTGGTTCCAAATAGGAAAAGGAGTACGTCAAGGCTGTATATTGTCACCCTGCTTATTTAACTTCTATGCAGA
>SJYT01026771.1:0-39684 GCA_006410635.1 Cephalophus harveyi | reverse complement strand
GGAGACAAGAATATGCAATGGGGCAAAGACAGCCTCTTCAATAAATGGTGCTGGGAAAACTGGGCAGCTACATGTAAAAGAATGAAATTAGAATACTTCCTAACACCATACACAAAGATAAACTCAAAATGGATTAAAAACCTAAATGTAAGACCAGAAACTTTAAAACTCTTAGAGGAAAACATAGGCAAAATACTCGATGACATAAATTAAAGCAAGATCCTCTATGACCCACCTCCTAGAGTAATGGAAATAAAAACAAAAGTAAACAACTGGGACCTGATTAAACTTAAAAGGTTTTGCACAGCAAAGGAAACTATAAGCAAGATGAAAAGACAACCCTCAGAATCAGAGAAAATAACAGCAAATGAAACAACTGACAAAGGATTAATTTCCAAAATATACAAGCAGTCATACCAGATGTATGATACATACAAGCAGTCAATGCCAGAAAATCAAACAACCCAATCAAAAAGTGGGAAAAAGTGGAAAGAGTAACACGGAAACTTACATTACCATATGTAAAATAGATAGCCAACGGGAACTTGCTGTATGGCTCAGGAAACTCAAACAGGGGCTCTGTTTCAACATAGAGCGGTGGAATGGGAGGGAGATGGGAGGGAAATTCAAAAGGAGGCGGATATATGTATACCTATGGCTGATTCATGTTGAGGTTTGACAGAAAACAAAAGAATTCTGTAAAGCAATTATCCTTCAATAAAAAAATAAATTAAAAAGAAATTAGACTTCTACTTTCACAGATGATGATGGTAGTGGTGGTGGGAGTGATGGTGACAGCAGTTAAGATTCGTCAAGAATTTTACTGTTAATATCTAGCACATATTTTAAAATGCTCACAACTCAGTAATACAGATGACAACTCAGTCTTTTCAATGAGCATAGGATATGAATAGATATTTCTGCATGAATGGCCAACAAGCACATGAAAAAACACTCAATATCATGAGTCACTGCTACTGTTACTGCTGCTAGGTCGCTTCAATCGTGTCCGACTCTGTGCGACCCATAGACGGCAGCCCACCAGGCTCCCCCGTCCCTGGGATTCTCCAGGCAAGAACACTGGAGTGGAATGCCATTTCCTTCTTCAATGCATGAAAGTGAAAAGTGGAAGTGAAGTCGCTCAGTTGTGTCCAACCCTTAGCGACCCCATGGACTGCAGCCTACCAGGCTCCCCCGTCCCTGGGATTCTCCAGGCAAGAACACTGGAGTGGCTTGCCATTTCCTTCTCCAACGCATGAAAGTGAAAAGTGAAAGTGAAGTCGCTCAGCCGTGTCCGACTCTTAAGTTGTTCTAATTCTTGGTTTTCCCAGGTAATTCTAATTTACTTCCAAAGGTACCGATTTATGCAAATTTAAATTAGACATGTAATTCAAATTTCTCAAGAATAAAAACAGCTGAATTGCACATCCAATCTTCTTTTCATTTGTGACACTTGGTTATTTTCTTACCCAACATGACTGGGTGGCCACTTTCATTTCCCCTGAAATATTCTCAAGTCCAATAGCCCCCTGACCCCAAAACAAGCAAGAGTCACAATCTTCTCTAATTATTTTCTCATGGATAGCAGACTGTCATCAATGGCCCTGACAAGGCCAAAGAGATCACTCTTTCTACTGCCCACTCTAAAGATAATTTTCTAGCTTTGCCAGGCGGCTGCCGAAGATGGCGGAGGGGCAGGTCCTGGTGCCTGATGGCCCAGGCATCTCCTGGGCCGCCTGGCGGCCGTTGTGGCCAAGCAGGGGCTTCTGGGCCGGAAGGCTGTGGGCGTGCGCTGTGAGGGCATCAACATTTCTGGCAATTTCTACAGAAGTAAGTTGAAATACCTGGCCTTTCTCCGCAAGCGGATGAACACCAACCCCTGCCGTGGCCCCTACCTCTTCCGAGCCCCCAGCCGCCTCTTCTGGCGGACAGTGCGAGGCATGCTGCCCCACAGGACCAAGCGGGGCCAGGCTGCTCTGGAGCGCCTCTGGGTGTCTGATGGGATCCCACCACCCTACGGCAAGAAAAAGCGAATGGTGGTTCCTGCTGCCCTCAAGGTCGGGCGTCTGAAGCCTACTCGCAAGTTTGCCTACCTAGGGCGCCTGGCTCATGAGGTTGGCTGGAAGTACCAGGCAGTAACGGCCACCCTGGAGGAGAAGAGAAAGGAGAAAGCCAAGATCCACTACCGGAAAATGCAGCAGCTCATGAGGCTACGGAAGCAGGCTGAAAAGAACATCGAGAAGAAAACTGGCAAATTCAGAGGTCCTCAAGACTCACGGGTTTCTAGTCTGAGCCAAATAAAACTGTTTATTCTTCATGCTTGGCCTGGCCTGCCCTTCCTCCATCGCCACCCTAGGATGTGGGGGCCCCCAGGGGCTGCCATGCAGGTGCCACGGGCAGACGGGGTATAGCCGAGGGGCACTAGTCAGTGTAGGCAGGTCCAGGGGCTGTGCAGGCATCGCTGGTCTGCAGCCTGTTTGTTCGTGAGACCTTTAAGAGGAACAGTTGGAACAACCAGTCCAGTTGCAATATTGGCAGAAGTGAGCTGGAAGACTATTGGAAGGAATTCGCATGACTTAAAGGGAGTCTGAACATGCTTCCCACGTGGTCGGATACTATACTCTGCAGCTGTTAGGATGTGAGAGAATGCCCAAAAAGTGTCTCTGGAAGAGAAGTTTCAGCCAAGGGGTCACAGGCATTGCTCTTGTGTCTTCCCTATATTTTGTGATCCAAAACCAATAAACTATTTTTTTAAAGAAAAAAAAAAAAAGATAATTTTCTACGCTTTGCTTTGATCAAGGCTACATAAAAGTCGCAATCATATTTCAGCAGGATGACACCAGAGCAGAAAGGTGTATTCTGTAAAGCTAGCAAGGAAGCTTTATTCTTCTCCATGATTAGATCAAGAGTGGCTGGAGGTTATCCTTGCATACAGTGTATAAAGGTCAGAAGCTGGCCTTCCACTGTAGGTGGAATTTTCTCTTCAAAAAGGAGCTTCATGATTTAATTTTTATACTTTGCATATTTTTAATAATGCCTTTATAACAGTCTTTTTAATAAACCAATTGAAGAGAAAAAGAGCCCTTATTAAAACCAGAAGCCCTTCCCCTAATAGCTCAATTTTTAAATTTTTAAATGATGAAGTTCTTCCTTTCGTTAATTTCTGAAGAACAAAATACCATTCTCAAGTGATTTTTTAAAAAACACTTATAAATCCTAAACTATATGCTTCACATACTCGTTCCTATAATATCTCAAGGCACCATATCTCATCAAAATGTTCAGAGTGTGAGATATTTTTTCTAGTTTCAATTGAGATATAATTGACATACAAGGGATCTTTTATTTGTGATGAAGTTGGTCTACACTTGTTTATAAAGACATTTAACTATATTGTTTTGAATGGACTCAAACATCCTGAGGGTAGTTTCTGAAGCTGTTTGTCCAGTGGCGTCTATGAGACGAAAGCAGCTGTGGGCATTGTGAAGAAACTGTTATTATTAAATTCCTCCAGCAGGTATTTTGTTGGTAGCACTTTCAGTGTAGGGGATGGTGGCTTATCATTTAGAATCACAGGGAACACTAACCAGAAATAAAGAAGGTGAAGGACAAAAGACTTCTCTTTTCCCTCTCCTTTGGTTTCATCAGTGCCTCCCAAAGAGTAAATATTAAGATGTTACCTCCAAGAGAAGCTAAACATTTGGATAGCTGTAGAGAAGTTGAGTGATCTCAAAATCAAAGCAAGAGGGCAATAACAAGGCTTACAAGAAATTTAGAGGAGGAGAAAATAAAGTTAAAAATTGTAAGAGAAGGAAATAAACTGATGCTTTCTTTTAAAAAGTACACATATGCAAACATAATTTTATTATTTGGCAGGCTGGGGTTAACAATCACTAGGGAGACACAATTCAAAACCACAAGGAGATGCCACTTCAGAGCCACTAAAATGACTGTAATTAACAAGACAGACAGTAACAAATATTTAAAGGCTATGGAGCATGTGGAATTCTCACACACTGCTGCTGCTGCTGCTGCTAAGTCGCTTCAGTCGTGTCCAACTCTGTGCGACCCCAGAGACGGCAGCCCACCAGGCTCCCCCGTCCCTGGGATTCTCCAGGCAAGAACACTGGAGTGGGTTGCCATTTCCTTCTCCAATGCATGAAAGTGAAGAGTGAAAGTAAAGTCGCCCAGTCGTGTCCGACTCTTAGCGACCCCATGGACTGCAGCCTACCAGACTCCTCCATCCATGGGATTTTCCAGGCAAGAGTACTGGAGTGGGGTGCCATTGCCTTCTCCTGGGGGGGATATAAAATGTTTAGTGGTTTCTGAAAATTACCATTATGATTCAGCAATTCCACTCTTAGGATTTCACCCATGTGAAATGGGAAAACATATTCACACACAGATTTGTACAAGAAAGTTCACAGCAGCATTATTCATAATAATCAAATGGTGGAAACAACTGACATGACCATCTGCTGATGAGTAAACAAAATGTGGTATATCCATACCATAGAACACTATTTGGCAATAAAAAAGAATCAAGTAGAATACCTGATGCAACATAGATGAATTTCAAAAGCATTATTCCCAGTGAAAAAAGCCAACCACTAAAGAATACACACTGTATGATTCCATTTATACAAGATATTCAGAAGAGGCAAACCTACAGACAGAAAGTAGGTTAGTGGTAGACTAGGTGGGCCTGGGAATAGAAATGATTGTATATAGGCAAGAAGTTTCTTTTGGGGGTGAAGAAAATGTTTGTCCTACAACTGGATTATGGTAATATACCACATCTCTATAAATATACTAAATTATTTTTTAAAATTTTACACTTAAAAAGGTATATAAATTATAGATCATAAATAGATCTTAAAACACTTCTTGCATTTATTGTGCACTTAAGTGCTTGACATAGTAACATGTTTCACAACATGTGTGCTAAGTCGTTCAGTCGTGTCTGACTCTTCATGACCCTGTGGACTACAGCCCACCAGGCTCCTCGATCCATGGGTTTCTCCAGGCAAGAATACTGGAGTGGGTTGCTGTGCTCTCCTCCAGGGGATCTTCCTGACCCAAGGACTGAACCTGTGTCTCTTATGTTTCCTGCATTGGCAGGCAGGTTCTTCAGCACTGGCGCCACCTGGCAAGCCCTTGATGAGGCAGACACTAATATTACTATCCCTATTTTACAGTAAGAAAACTAAGGCACATCCATAAATAATTTGCCAAAATCATAGTGCTAATCAGTGAAAAGGGCTAGGGTTTGTCAGGTAGTGGCTCCAGTGTCAATGAACACACAACTGTGTTAGCTAACCTCTTACAGAACCCACAAATAAACATACTTGGGTAATAATTATTATAACTAATTATAACTAAAGCAATTATAATCATTCTACAACAATGGTTCTCAACCCTTAATATACAAGAATCCCCTAAAAAACTTGGTAAAACTGTGTATTTCCATCAAACCCTAAACTCAGAGATTCTGATACTGTAGAAATGAAGGCCAAGAATCCAAACTTGCCACAGGTATGCCCTGTAAATCTGATGAAGATGGTCTGTGACCACCAAAAAAAAAAAAAGACTGTCCAGAGGGCATGTAGTACACCTGAAGTAAGAGTAAGTTCTTTTCACCCCTTTCATTCATTTGCCTCATTAAAGAATGTGGCAGTAAGGATCTGTGTAGATTAATTTTATTCAGGAAGATTTTTGCCCATCTTATTCTACTTAAGTATTTGTGGATATGGCTTAAAGCCATGTTTTAAAACATGTTTTAGTTAACATGTTGCAATTTTACAGTGTTCCAGAATAAGCTTTTAAGATTAATGAACTGAGGTCCCACTTGTTCTGGAAACGGAAAGTGGTTAAATGATAGTTTTTCCATTAAATGTAATCAATAAGGAAAGAAAAATTAAGTTAGTAGTTATGAGATTTGAACATGAGCCATTTGAACCTATCTATTTGAAACTAGAGATCAATTTCAAAAAGTTACTCAAGGATCAATTTCATAAAACAGACAAATTTCTGGAGGTTAACAAGGGTGAAGAAAACAAATTCATAGCATCATCAAGCCAATAACCCAGACTACACTGAATACAAGCTAAAACTGAAAACGTTCCATTCTTATTCAGTAAGGATTCATATGTCATCCTCTCAAAGGGTTTATGTTTAGACTTTGTCTCATTATAAAAATGATCCATCATTTTTCATTAATTTCCAATAAAAAGCTGGCCAACTCCAACTGACTATGAATAGATATGAACCTTGTAGCTATGGCTCAAAATGCGAATTTTGTTTCCAAAATGCGAATTTTGTTTTTAAAAATGGTAATCTGGAATTCATAAAAGAGGAAACACTGACACCATGTCTGAGCTTTTCTCAGAAACAAAGATGAATATGTGATCAATAGCAGAGCTATACAAAAACAGCTGGTTTAGATTAAAAGCGCAATATCTGGCCAAAAACTGAGAAAAGACAAACAGTCCCACACAAATATCAGACCTCAACACTGCTAACAATGTTAACCTTCAAGATTTAATGGTTTTCTAAATCTAATCCTAGTAAATGGAAAATAAATGTCCTTTCAACTAAGAAGAAATCCTCCCCACCATTCTAAACTCATTACAATCATTGTAATAATAGAATCTGTTATTTTAAATATCTACTATGCTCTAGTACTAGATATAGATTCACTCTCTCCTATCACGCTAGGTAACCAGAGAACTCTCTATTCCCCCTGCCTCACTCCTCTCTGGTAGCCATGAGACAAATGATTCCCTACAGAGGATTTGATCTGTTGTTATATCTCCAGAAATCCTGGCAGAATTGCAAGATTCCCCAAGAACAACAACAAAAACAAAAAGACAAAATAAACAGGAAACAAGATAATACAGCCTAACCATCACAGAATCCCTTCATGAACAAGGAACACAGGGAAAGAAAATCCTCAGAGAGGCAGAAAAAAATATATTAAAGCCTGTAACTGAACTACCACAGGTTATTAAACTTGCAAAATGTACCAAGGACTATGATAAATAGACAAAGATTAATATAAAACTGCCACTGCTCTCTAGGATCTAATTTTGTTGAGTAGGTGGGGGGCACAGAATAGGGGGAGTGAGAAGAGGTGACTGAGATACACATAGCCATTTACAATACAATAAACCAATACAGGTGGGGTAGGGGAAAAACATTGGTCTCGAAGTGAGACATGGCTGGGTTCCCCTCCCAACTCTACAACTTATTGCCTAAGTGACCTAGGCCAATCTTTCTTGCCTCATTTACTTGTGTCATCTTTCTTGCCTCATTTACTTCATCTGTAAAAAGAGGAAAATGACCCACCTTGTAAGGCTGTTGGAAGAATAAAACTAGATAAACTATGTGAATGCCATATACAATCTCTGCTGCTACTGCCGCTAAGTCACTTCAGTCGTGTCCTACACTGTGTGACCCCATAGATGGCAGCCCACCAGGCTCCTCTGTCCCTGGGATTTTCCGGGCAAGAATACTGGAGTGGGTTGCCATTGCCTTCTCCAATACAATCTCTAAGCTCACAGAATGTATTCAATAACATTAATATAAGCCTCAGACCAGAAGTTTGTATAAAGCAACATAGGAATCTTCTTGAAGAAATAACAACCTGCTTGAGGAAGACAGGAAAGAATTCACAAGAGGAGATGAAATCTGAACTGAGTAAAAACACAAATAATAATAATCACAAGTGTGCCAGACAGAGGGTGAGGGTGCAGGAAGAGGAGTTCAAATGTTCACTAAATATCTAATACCCCCAATTCGGTTTGAGAGGAGAGAGGTAAAAAGCTCAGTAAAGACTTCCTAAATTAGCATCTGTATTATAGGATATACCACTTTGTATTCAAAGCATCTGTTTCAATGGATGTGTCCTACACAAGGATGTTAAGTACATCAAAAGCAACGATTGTTATCCAGTTTTGTACCCCAGCACCTAGCAGAGCACCCAGCACAAATTAAGATACTCAGCCTAAAAATATATTCTATGGAAAATACAAGGTCTTTTGCCCTCTAAAGCCTAAAAGATAACTGACAGCAAAAACTTGCTGTAAGTCTGGAAATAAAACCATCTAACCAAATTAACATCTCAGGTTAAGTCATGAAGTAACTTCTTTGGCTTATAAAATTTCTTAGAGATAAAAATATATAATCAGCACAAAAACAGAGCTAAGTGTATAAGCATAATGAAATGCTTTTTATGGTTTCTATTTTGCTAAAGCAGTTACAGTTAATGGAAATTGCCATGAAAAAATGATTGTTTTTATGAAAAGAACCTTCTTTATTACTAACCAATCAAATTTCATTTTTATTACTGATGTAGAAAAGTTCAAAACCATGATTCATTTATAAAGCGTACAAAAATAAGAAAAGTGTTCAAGAACAGAGTACAGGATCATTTACAAAGCAATAAAAAATTAAACATGCATTTCTCTTACTGCCAAGGCAGATACTTCTACACATAAATGTCTGTAGCTGGATTTGCTGAATATAACTTCTGTCTTTGAACAAAAAATGAGAAGCCTGAATTTAATATCTCATTTCCAGTTGACATCTTCAGTCCATCTGATAACTGCTTATCAAGAAATATCGAAAAACGTTTGAAAAATGTTAAGAAGTTTGATGATGTTTTCTTTCAATTTTCACTCAAATATGAAAGGCTTGAGCTAACATTAATAACTCAGAAGTTCTCACAGAAGAGAGACTGACAAATTTTATTGGGCGCCAAAATCTTTTAAGCTAAAAATGAAAAGTCAAGTAATTTCAGAGTATAGATTGTTAATAAAGCATACAACAGAAGCCAAAATTCATGTTATGCTTAATATGAACTATTACAACATCAAAAACAAGTCTCTCATGTGGTCTTCACAGCATACCAAAGTCTTCTAAAATGAAACAAATTATTGGCTCTAAGAATCTGGTTTCCAACCTATTCATGAATACAAACATGATAAAAGAAAATAGGTCACACTGATGCCAATAAATTGTGTTTTGCCTCTAATCTGAAGTATAACCTATTTTGTCTTTGTTTTTGCATCTGCCCCTTCAATATTTACTTCACAGGTGCCAAGGTGATAAGCACTACAGCATGAGACTATTCCTACAATGAACACAAATGAAAAAAGATTCTCTGAACTGTGATGGCCAATTCAATAACTTCTTATTAATCCTTCAGTGCCTTCCTCAATACTGGAAAATCCTCAGAATGCAGATTACAAATAACTAACAAACCTTTATTTTCAATAACAAAGAAATTTAATGTATTTTTTCAAATATCTGTTGCAATGATTATTAGATATTCGATATACAGATATAAGAGCCCTATCATTTCTTTATTCTCAATAAACCTTGTGACCAACAGCATCACTTCTATTATACAAAGGACTTTTAACCCATAGTTTCCACTTCACTGAGCCTCTAGAATCCTCCTGAAATGCTCTAAGTCCAGATTTCCCAGTATTCATGTGAAAGAAAAATGGATTAAAAAAGTTTATTACTGATATAAAAACAAAATTTTTAAACATGTCTGTACTTATTACAATTAACTTCATGTTTACATAAGGATGCCATGGAACGCTGTAAAACTACTTTCCGAGATGATATCATAAAGTAATGCTACTGCTAGAAGGAAATTATTAATACATTTAAATAATTAAACACCTGCATACCCACAATGAGATAAATGAAATATCCCAAGTCTTTTCATCCTTTACGAAGTTTACGGAGCTTCTAAATAAAGAACAGAACAGACATTGCCCTGGTTTCAAAAGATTATTAACTGTGCTATGATGAAATTGACTAATATGCTTAAAATATATCAACACATTAGTGAAGTAAAATTCACTAACTCAGAAAAGACGGTATAGTTAATAAAAATAAAGACACTTCAGATAGTTTGGTGTCCAAAATATTACAAGGATATTACAATGGTAACATCCTCAAAAGCACCAGGAAAACAAACTATAACAGAAACTACCACGTACTAAACATACCACGTACCACCCTAAATGAGATGCCTTCCATACTTTATAAAATATACTGTCCCCTTTCACAAATAAGGAAACTGGCCTACTAAGGTCTGCCCAAGATTATTAAACAAAAGGCAGAACTGAGCTTAGAACTCAGTTCTATCTTACTCCAGTAGCCTTGTTTTTATACAAGTTTCAATTTCCTTATCCATAAAACAAAAACAACACCTAAAAGGATCAAATTGTTAATATCAGCAGCTATGTATTATCTAGCACAGTGGGTCAAAAATGGACGCTTACTCTTATCATCAACCAGATACACAGCAATTAATTTTTTAAGGCTAAAACTTTTCAGCAAAACCTCATAAATAAACCACCACTGAAAAAGCCTCAGAGTATTTACACCTATTACCTATACTGAAGATTCAATTATATAATGAAGATAAATATGGCTGAAACTTATCAAAGGTATAATCTTGGAACAAATAGAATAATTTGTTATAGGAGTAACTTTAATAAATGTAATAACTGTTTACAGATATTTTATATTATTGATATAAATTATGTATTCTATCTAAAAGCAATTTTACAAGTTTTACCAAACTTGTATTGTTACACAAGAGGACAGAGGCAATCCCAGTGAGAGAGAAAAAGTGATAGGTAAATGAGCCAAAAATAACATGGCCCAGACACAATGCCAAACATTTTCTATCTTTTCTGATCTACTCCTTAAATAATCTACAATTATCTTTACCAATTTGCAAATAAGCAACCTGAAGCTTTAAAAGGCAAGTGACTTGCCTAAGGTCACACATTTAGCAAGTAGCTGAATAAGAACTCAGGTCTGACTCTCACTTCCAAGTCCACAAGAAGAAAGCAAGGTGAAGGAAGTGATCAGCACTGTAGAAGATTCCTGCAGTTTAAATTCAGTATTTCTCTAGCTTTTTGCATGTATCTGATGACACCGTGGAACCCTAAAAGCTGGAGACACTCCTGGTACAGAGACAGGCAAGTGAATCAGCCCTTTCCTGTCACAGTATTCCATCCCTTTGGCTACTACAGTGACCACGCCAAATGTGGTCAGACAACCCAAATGCAAATACTGAATCATTCCCCAGGATATGTTCATACCCAACTATCTGTAAAAAATAATTTTTTAACCTGAAACTCAAGTAATGTATTGAAAATCTTGCCAGTTTAAAAAAAAAAAAAGCAATGTATTCCATCCCTTTGGCTACTACAGTGACCACGCCAAATGTGGTCAGACAACCCAAATGCAAATACTGAATCATTCCCCAGGATATGTTCATACCCAACTATCTGTAAAAAATAATTTTTTAACCTGAAACTCAAGTAATGTATTGAAAATCTTGCCAGTTTAAAAAAAAAAAAGCAAATGAAAATTTAAAATACACAGGCTGTTATAAAAGATTCTGAAAACCATTCAATATCCAGACTATTTATCCTCCTTTTACAGTTCTTAATCTAGCATGTCCTTATCTAGAGATTCAAACTTTAGTTCAAAAATTATAAGTTACCATTCCTTTCCACGTCACTAAGCTAAAAGAAAAATTCAAAATTCTCTCCTTAAAAAATTAATCCAAATAAACTATTCAGTTAGATACACAAATATGTATTTGCAAGTACCATTTATATCAGCAAATTCATATACACCTGTGATGGCTCTGAAGGCCATTAAACTGGTGAGACTAAACTACTTTTGCCAGAATACCCTTTCTACTGTGTCTTATCAGGGTGAGCTACAAGGGACATGCTCCAGCAGGTGTTGGGAACACGGAGGGAAGACAGCCACTTTGTAGCAAACACCTCCCAATCATTCAAATACTACTCTAGGCGAGCTGGGAAGGAAATCTGCTGACAGAATTAAAGCAAGCCCCAGTGAGCTGACTTTATGCTAATCAAAAGGGAGATTATCCTGGGTGGGCCTAACTTACTCACAAAGCTCAGGCTCTGCAAGCAGCTGCACGTGCTCTCTCCTCCTGGAGCCCTTTCACGGCTATCTACCTTGCAGCCTTAGCATCTGGTTGGCCAACCTCCACAAGAACATAAGCGTCTGTATGTGTGTCTGTGTGTGTCTATGTGTCTGTCTGTCTGTGTGTGTGTGTGTATGTGGGTTTCCCTATCCACAGTGATCGCTATCCATTATCAGGCCTCCCTGTCCATCACCAACTCCCAGAGTTTACCCAAACTCATCTCCATTGAGTACTCTGCATATCAGTTAAATAAGCAGGGTGACAATATACAGCCTTGACATACTCCTTTTCCTATTGGAACCAGTCTGTTGTTGCATGCCCAGTTCTAACCGTTGCTTCTTGACCTGCATACAGATTTCTGAAGAGGCATGTCAGGTGGTCTGGTATTCCTGTCTCTCAAAGAATTTTCCAGTTTATTGTGATCCACACAGTCAAAGGCTTTGGCATAGTCAATAAAGCAGAAATAGATGTTTTTCTGGAACTCTTGCTTTTTTGATGATCCAGCAGATGTTGGCAACTTGGATCTCTGGTTCCTCTGCCTGTTCTAAAACCAGCTTGAACATCTAGAAGTTCACGGTTCATGTGAACTATTGTTGAAGTCTGGCTTGAAGAATTTTGAGCATTACTTTACTAGCATGTCAGACGAGTGCAATAGAGTTCTGCCAAGAGAACGTACTGGTCATAGCAAAGACCATCTTCCAACAATACAAAAGAAGACTCTACACATGGACATCACCAGATGGCCAACACCGAAATCAGACTGATTATATTCTTTGCAGCCAAAGATGAAGAAGCTCTATAAAGTCAGCAAAAACAAGACCGGGAGCTGACTGTGGCTCAGATCATGAACTCCTTATTGCCAAATTCAGACTTAAATTGAAGAAAGTAGGGAAAACCACTACACCATTCAGGTATGATCTAAATCAAATCCCTTACGATTATACAGTGTGAGAAATAGATTTAAGGGACTAGATCTGATAGAGTGCCTGATGAACTATGGACAAAGGTTCGTGACACTGTATAGGAGACAGGGATCAAGACCACCCCCAAGAAAAAGAAATGCAAAAAAAGCAAAATGGCTGTCTAAGGAGGCCTTACAAATAGCTGTGACAAGAAGAAGAATACTGTGAATAGTTGCTGAATTTGAGTCACACTTACTAGTCAAATACAAGGTTTCATATAAATTATGTTAGCCATCATTTTTTTTGCTGTTGCCAAAATATAATCTTCCAAATTTTTATAATTACAACCATTTACATTTAAAAGTAAAATATTCTCACTCCACCAACACACTGTCCTTATTACTCTGAAATTACCAGTTAAAATTGAATATTCTCCTACATTTTTTTTGCTTACATATACCTGTTTACACAGGATTCATTTATTTAAATAGTTCATACTATATATATGTGTAATTCTATAACTCGTTTTTATTAATATTTAAGATAATCAGAGTCTTCAAGCCAATATGTTTAACAGCTATGTTGCTATTGTTGTTTAGTCACTAAGTCGTGTCTGACTCTTTCGCAACCTCATGGACTGCAGCCCATCAGGTTCCTCTGTCCATGGGATTTCCCAGTCAAGAATACTGGAGTGGGTTGCCATTTCCTTCTCCAGAGGATTTTCCTAACCCAGGGATTGAATCCATGTCCCCAGGTGGATTCTTTACCAATGAGCCACCAGGAAAGCTTAACAGCTATACCTCTACATTTTTAGTATCTGTAATAATGTGGGCATGCCATAACTATACCCTCCCAGGTGGCGCAGTGATAAAGACTCTGCCTGCCCATTAGGGGACACAAGAGATGCAGGTTAGATCCCTGGCAACCCACTCCAGTATTCCTGCCTGGAAAAGCTCATGAACAGAGGAGTCTGGCAAGCTACAGTCCATGAGGTCACAAAGAGTCAAGACACATCTGACCACGCATGCTGTAACATATATTTAGGATGTCTCTGGGTTTTTGCTATTACAGATAATACTACAATTACTACAGTTGTATAAATACTGGCCCTTATATTTCTATCAGATAAATCCCATGAAGAATTTGAGTCAATTCAGTTCAGTTCAGTCGCTCAGTCATGTCCGACTCTTTGCGACCCCAAGAATCGCAGCATGCCAGGCCTCCCTGTCCATCACCATCTCTCGGAGTTTACTCACACTCATGTCCATCGAGTCAGTGATGCCATCCAGCCATCTTATCCTCTGTCTTCCCCTTCTCCTCCTGCCCCCAATCCCTCCCAGGATCAGGGTCTTTTCCAATGAGTCAACTCTTCGCATCAAGTGGCCAAAGTACTGGAGTTTCAGCTTTAGCATCAGTCCTTCCAGTGAACACCCAGGACTGATCTCCTTCAGAATGGACTGGTTGGATCTCCTTGCAAGGGACTCTCAAGAGTCTTCTCCAACACCACGGTTCAAAAGCATCAATTCTTCAGCACTCAGCTTTCTTCACAGTCCAACTCTCACATCCATACATGACCGCTGGAAAAACCACAGCCTTGACTAGACGGACCTTTGTTGGCAAATTAATGTTTTTGCTTTTGAATATGCTATCTAGGTTGGTCATAACTTTCCTTCCAAGGAGTAACCGTCTTTTAATTTCATGGCTGCAATCACCATCTGCAGTAGCATTTAAATAAATATTGCTATGTTAAGTTCCCCCAAAGCAGCTGTTTCTTACAGACTCCCCAATACTTTGAGGGCAACTGTTTTCCCCATACCAGTGTCAGTACTAAAATTTATCATATTCATTTCTGCCCATCTGACTGGGTGGAAATTAGTGATGGAGGGCATCTTTTCATATGTTCACTGCTGATTTGCATTTCCCCTTTAGTAAACTGCCTGTTATTATCCTTTATCTTTGATTCTGTTGGTCTGCCTTTTCTTATTAATTTGTAGAAACTTATGTGCCTCATCATACGAAGCTTTTGAAATTGTTAGTTTTTTCTGCAAACTAACAATCTGCAAAAATTGTTAGTTTTTTCTTCCATGCACTCTGAACTCTTTGTCTTGCTTAGGCATCCTACACTGTATCACCTATATTTTTCCTAATTATTTTATTACAATTTGTTTTTTTTTCTTATTTTACACCTAAACTTTTAATCCATCTAGAATTTATTCTTGCCAGGGTCATAACTTAGGAGCTGTCCCAACACCACTTATTGAATTATCCATCTATAAATGCCTCCTCCTAGAGTGATCACCCCAAATAGCTAAGATGGCTGCTGCTGCTGCTGCTAAGTCGCTTCTGTCGTGTCTGACTCTGTGCGACCCCATAGACGGCAGCCCACCAGGCTCCCCCGTCCCTGGGATTCTCCAGGCAAGAACACTGAAGTGGCTTGCTATTTCCTTCTCCAATGCATGAAAGTGAAAAGTGAAAGTGAAGTCGCTCAGTCATGTCTGACTCTTGGTAACCCCATGGACTACAGCCCACCAAGCTCCTCCATTCATGGGATTTTCCAGGCTAAGATGGCAGACTGATCAAATTCATAGAAACTCCTAAATTTCAGTAATTGAAGTAAAGTTCCAAATTGATTAAAAGATATTCATTTTTTCTTTAAGAAATCACACATTAGGGAACATGCACACTGTATACCAATATCAGCGTACACTGTGAAATATTTTAATATAGTATTAATATATTAAATATTATATATTTATATTAAATATTATATTAAACATTAAATATATGAAATATTTTAATAATCTACATTCATGATCTAACTTTTTAAAAAACATGAACAGTAAAAACAAATAATCATTGCTTGAAATCTCAAGATTATTCATTGATTCAGGTCACGAATACTTATTGAGCACCAACTGACAGGTCCTCAAGATACTAGAAACAATGTAAGTATCATTCCTGCCTTCAAGAAGCTCGCAATCTAGCCGGGGCTTCCCTCACTTTAGAAGACAATGTCTTTGAGTGAGAAAAAGAAAAAAGAAATGAATTTTAACAAAAATGTAATGAAAAACATTTTGGCAAATTCCATGACATTCAATACTTTCCATTTCAAAAATACTACCTTATTGCAAAGGTACCTAATTATCCTGGGTAACTAAATATTTACTGTACTCAATGAAAATACTTCTAGGACGTTTAAGACTAACTCCATTTAAAGACTAACCCATCAACCTATACCTACAATAATCTCTCACTTTCTCAACAATATTTAATATCTTTCACTACAGTAAATAAGAACCCCGATAACAGAAATATATTCCATAACAGAAAATTTCAAAATATATTGTAAATCTATTTACAACAGTCATGTTCAGTCCGTCAAGCCAAAGGTGTTTCAAAAAATTCATACAGCCTTAAAAATGTGTCAGTGAATGCTGGAGGCCTAGCAAATGGCAATACTGTGCTGCTTGGAGAGGAAACTTCTTTGGCCTCTCAAATGACAATGGCGACTCATTAGTGACAAGCACCTTAAACTTCAGGTTCCACACCGAGGCTGCCCCCACACTTAACTCTGAAGCTCTCGGATATGGCCACGCCCCCCACCTTAATTCCAGCCCACGGCGTTCTCCACTTATCCCAACACCTCCAGACCCAATGGGTAGCTGGACAAAGCACTGCCCAGAAGAAACGGATGGGATTCCCACTCCTCCAGGCTGACCTCAGCCACGTTTCTCCCCGTTTTCTCATCCAGGAGATGGTAGTCAGTGCCCGCCTCTATCCCGAAGCTTGGGTTCAGCGTCTAATGCTGCAAGGCTGGAGGAAAGCTGCAGTGCTTAAAGCCGCACTGCTTCCTACGACTACCCCACGCCGGCCCCCGCCTCCGTCCGGGTCCGCGGCCACACACGCTACCTGCGATCTGGGAGACTAAGGCTTCCGCAACTAGAGACATGTCGGCTGGGCGGCCCTGCGCCCGCAGTTCCTGCTCCCCGAGATCCTCAGCGAACTCCCGCGCAACCCCGGAGGCTCCTGGCACCTAACAGGCCTGGCTCCGGCTGACGCTCGGGCTCCCAAAGCCCACCCCCGCGGCGACGGCGGCGGCAGCCCCACCGGCTGAGACTCCAAGGTTACCGCCAGGCCTGGCCAGGAACTTCCGGCGCAGCTGACAGCGGCGCGCGAACGCTTCGCTGGCCCCGCCTCCGCCTTCTTTGGCATTTCCTGTCCCCGGGCTCCCGGCCGCTGGGGGCCACCCCAGGAAGGGAGAGGGAGAAGGGAAGAGCATTTGATTCCCGACTCTGGCGTACAGCGTGGGCGGGTGTACCCCAGAAGTTTTCAGTTTCCTTTCCAAGCGAAATTTTTGTAAGCAAATAAGTTTTTTTTTTTTTTTTTTTTTTAAGTGATTTCAAACAAGAGGCAGCTCATGATTCTGTGTGCTCACTTAGTCGTGTCCGACTCTTTGCAACCCCATTAGCTGTAGCCCGCCAGGCTCCTTTGTCCATGGGATTTTCCAGACAAGAATACTGGAGTGGGTTGCCATTTCCTTTAAATTTTATGTTTATACAATTTTTAAAGGTTAAACTCCATTTACATTACAAAATATTGGCTATATCCCCTGTGTTGTACTTATCCCCTGTGGCTTATCTTACATCCAGTAGTTTGTACCTCCCACACTCCCACCCCTGTATTGCCCCTTCCTCCTCCTCACTTGTAACCATTAATTTGTTTTCTGTATCTGTGAGTCTTTTTGTTGTTATTACATTCACTACTTTGTTGTATTCCACGTATTAGTGTAGCTTCCTAAGCATCCACTGAATACCAGACTTAAAATATATATACAGTATTCTATTTAATCGTCTAAACAACCCGGTGAGATCTTATTGCCCTTTTACAGGTAAAGAAACAGGGTTAGGAAGGTTAAACTGCCTGCCCAGGGAGTCCGCTCAAGCCCAGATTTCAAATCCATATTAATTTCCTTTATTCAGCTACTGTTGATTGGTCCATGGACAAACATTGTTTAATTATTTCTTTACTCAACCATGCTTGCCAGAGAGAAAGTAGCTGGAGCAAATAAGAAAGTGAAAGTCACTCAGTCTTGTTGGACTCTTTGCGACCCGGTGGACTATGCAGTCCATGGAATTCTCCAGCCCAGAATGCTGGAGAATGGCTCCAGCCCTTCTCTTCTCCAGGGGATCTTCCCAACCCAGGGATCGAACCCAGGCCTCCAGGGTTGCAGGCGGATTCTTTACCAGCTGAGCCACCAGGGAAGCCTGAGGCTTAAAAAGCATAAGTGGTTTGCCCAAGGTCACAATATATAGGTACACCATATGTATATCCATACAAAGGGATATTATTCAGCCATAGAAAATAATGAAATACTGCCATTGAAACAACATAGATGGACCTTGAGGGCATTATCCTAACTTAAATAGGTCAGAGAAAGACAAATACCCTATGATCTCACTTATACATGAAACCTAAAATAAAACAAGAAGAAATGAAAGCTTATAGTTACAGAGAACAGATTGGTGGGTGACAGAGGCAGGGTGTAAGAAATGGGTGAAAGAAATAAAAAGGTACAAACTTCTCTAGTTATAAAATAAGTCAAGAGTATATAATGTACAGCACAGCAACTATAGGTAATAATGTGCCGCATATTTAAAAGTTGCTAAGAGAATAAATCTTTCAAGTTTACATCACTTCTGTAACTATGTGAAGTGAAGTCGCTCAGTCGTGTCCAACTCTTTGGAGACCCCATGGACTGTAGCCTACAAGGCTTCTCTGTCCATGGAATTTTCCAGGCAAGAGTACTGGAGTAGGTTGCCATTTCCTTCTCCAGGGGATCTTCCCCACCCGGGGATCAAACCCAGGTCTCCCACATTTCAGGCAGCCGCTTTACCGTCTGAGTCACCAGGGAAGCCCACTGTAACTATGTAGAATAACAGATGTTAACTAGATGTATTATGGTGATCATTTCACAATACATACAAATTTTGAATCTTTATGCTGTACATCTAAAACTAATATAATGTTGTATGTCAATCATAGAGCTTCCCACATAGCTAGGACGGTAAAGAATCTGCCTGCAATTCAGGAGACCAGGGTTTGCCCCTTGGGTTGGGAAGATGCTGTGGAGAAAGGAATGGCAACCCACTTCAGTATTCTTACCTGGAGAATCCCATGGACAGAGAAGCCTTTTGGGCTATAGTCCACAGGGTCACAAAGAGTCAGACACAACTGATCAACTAACACTACTACTACTATGTCAATCATACCTCAATAAAAAAAATCACGGTAAATTTAAAAGTCAGATAGCTTACTAAGTTTCTGCAAAGAAACATGATGTTCTGAGAATTACTGTCCATACATTTAGAAAGCAATGCCTTCTTTCTTTATGCTTCTATAGTTCTATTACAGTTTTTGGTCCATAGTTCTGCTTCTTTAACGAGTATATTAGTTTCATAACATATAACCATAAATTGGGTGGCTAAAAACAATAGAAATTTATTCTCTCAAATATGTGGAGGCTAGAAGTCTGAAATCAGGGTTTCATCAGAACCATGCTTTCTCTCCAAGCTGCCGGGAAGAATTCTTCCCTGCTTCTTTGTAGCTTTGGGGGGTTGTCAGCTATCCTTGGCCTTCTCTGGCTTGTAGACACATCACTCAAATCTCTGCCCCCCATCATCATATGCATTTTTGCTGTGTGTCTCAGTTCAGTTCAGTAACACAGTTGTGTCGGACTCTGCAACCCCATGGACTGCAGCACACCAGGCTTCCCCATCCATCACCAACTCCCGAAGCTTGCTCAAACTCATGTCCCACAAGTCAGTGATGCCATGCAACCATCTCATCCTCTGTCGTCCCCTTCTCCTTCTGCCTTCAATATTTCCCAGCATAAGGGTCTTTTCAAATGAGTCAGTTCTTCGCATCAGGTGGCCAAAGAATTGGAGTTTCAGCTTCAGCATCAGTCCTTCCAATGAATATTTAGGACTGATTTCCTTTAGGATGGACTGGTTGGATGTCCTTGCTGTCCAAGTGACTCTCAAGAGTCTTTTCCAACACCACAGTTCAAAAGCATCACTTCTTCTGCACTCAGCTTTCTTCACAGTCCAACTGTCACATCCATACATGACTACTGGAAAAACCATAGCTTTGACTAGACGCAGTTTATTGGCAAAGGAATGTCTCTGGTTTTTAATATACTGTCTAGGTTTGTCATAGCTTTTCTTCTAAGGAGAGGTGAGGTGAGGTGAAGTCACTCAGTCGTGTCCGACTCTTTGCGACCCCATGGACTGTAACCTACTAGGCTTCTCTGTCCATGGGATTCTCCAGGCAGGAATACTGGAGTGGATTGCCATTTCCTTCTCCACTTCTAAGGAGAAAGCGTCTTAATTTCATGACTGCAGTCACCATCTGCAATGACTTTGGAGCCCAAGAAAATAAAGTGTGTCACTGTTTCCATTGTTCCCACATCTATTTGTCATGAAGTGGTGGGACTGGATGCCATGATCTTAGTTTTTTGAATATTGAGTTTTAAGCCAGCTTTTTCACTCTCCTCTTTCACTTTCATCAATAGACAAGAGGCTGTGTTTCCATGTGGGCATATTTCCCTCTTCTTATAAGGGCACCAGTCATTGGATTAGGGCCCACCTCATTTAAGATGACCTCATCTTAAGTTGATTTCATCTGCAAAGACCGTATTTCTAAATAAGATCACAGGTACCAGGGATCAGAAATTTGTACCTATCTTATTGTGGGAGAGAAGAGACATAATAGGGCCCATCTCATTTAAGGTGACCTCAACTTAAGTTGATTTCATCTGCAAAGACCATATTTCCAAAGAAGATCACAGATACCAGGGATCAGAAATTTGTACCTATCTTATTGTGGGAGAGAAGAGACACAATTCTACTCACTACAGTAGATAATTTTTTTTAAGGATAAAGCAACATTTGTGGGCTTTCCCCATGGCTCAGTGGTAAAGAATCCACCTGCAATGTAGGAGACGTAGGAGATGTGGGTTCAATCCCTGGGTCAGGAAGATCCCCTGGAGGAGAGCATGAGAACCCACTCAAGTATCCTTGCCTGAAGAATCCCATGGCCAGAGGAGCCTGGTGGCTTACAGTCCATAGTGTCACAAAGAATCGGACATGACTGAAGCCACTGAGGGCACACATACACACACATCAATATCACCCTCTGCAATCAGGAAACTTGCTAAACTAAATTTCAACTTACCAAAAACTCATGTGGACATAAACATAGCAGTGTTTAAGAAGCAGCAGCATCTTGCTGGCTGAGATTCAGAATTGCCAAGAAGTAGAGATAATACGTTTCTCTCTCTGGCTTCCTACATAGCTCAGTCGCTAAAGCATCTGCCCACAGTGCACAAGACCTGGGTTCAGTTCCTGGGTTGGGAAGATCCCTTGGAAAAGGAAATGGCAATCCTCTCCAGTATTCTTGCCTGGAGATTCCCATGGACAGGGGAGCCTGACGGGCTACAGTTTGTGGGATCATAAGAGTCGGACACAACTTAGCACTATCTTTTTCTTTCTTTCTTTCTTTCTGTTGTGAGGTGAGGTGAGGTGAAGTCGCTCAGTCGTGTCCGACTCTTTGCGACCCCGTGGACTGTAACCTATTAGGCTTCTCCGTCCATGGGATTCTCCAGGCAAGAATACTGGAGTGGATTGCCATTTCCTTCTCCAGGGGATCTTCCCGACCAAGGAGTCGAACCCAGGTCTCCCGCATTGGAGGCAGACGCTTTAACCTCTGAGCCACCAGGGAAGCCACTCTTTCTGTTGTGCTGAGGGTGTTAACACTGATAATAAAGTGTATGCTATGCCCAGTTTCCTCCTCCTCATCCCATGAGTGACACTGACCAAGAGAAATGAACTGTTCCAGGTACTTAAGTGTCAATTGAAAGAAAATTTTTCGGTCCCTGTCTGTTCTCTGTACAGCAGAGAATTATATATAACTTTTAAAAGTGAAGAATATCCATCATCTATTCAAATTCTATTACCAGGTTTAGTTTGTCACTTTAAAGCTGAAGATAGAATCTTTTGACTGCTTTTTGACACGATGATTTTTTTAAAAGATTTCTCCATATTATAGACCTTGTTTAGGAACCTGAAACAAAGCCCTGAGAAACCACTAAGAATTTGGACGGGCAAAAATGAGTCCACAAGGCAGAAGTGAGCCCCAAAATGAAAGAGCATGGTGAGAGCCAGGGACTGGGCATGCATAGAAGAGAAACAGAAATATTAGAGGAAGGATAATTCACCCTTCAAATTTCAGTTAGGTGTCTATGATTAGATGCATGGTACATGGATGAGCTGGGCTAGCTAAAAGGCTTTGGATTGGGACTGACACCAATCTTGTTTTAGCAAGCTTTTGAGAAAAAAAAAAAAAAGATCTGCTGGGGGTAACTGTCTATACTCAACTCTTTCTTCCCTGTAGCCAGAGAAACTGAATCATTGGTGCCATATGGATTCACTTTTTCTCCCTGACTGATGCTTCTTTGCTTCCCACACAGGCTAATTTGGGCTGGAAAGAATCTATAATGTGGGAGGTCTTTATTACTGAAAATTAAATCCAATAAAATGCAGATGTCCTGACAGTGCCCACAAATAAGTTGTCTTTGTAATAAATAGCCAACTGGATAAAATATATTTATGCATCTGTATTAGAACAACTAGCAGATTTAAAACTGAAGATCTGTTTAAGATCACCATTATTAAGAAAAATAGAAGAAAACAAGCCACTGGAATTTTTAAGAATGAGGTTTAAAAAAAGTGCTAAGGAATTCATATGTTACTAAAAGGTTAATCACATAATTATTTAAAATAAAATATTAATGCATGACACTAACAGCCCTATTGTTTGCTCTAATAAAATCACTTTTCTTGCAAATTTCCCATTACTTCATGGCAAATAGATGGGGAAACAGTGGAAACAGTGGCTGACTTTATTTTTGGGGGGCTCCAAAATCACTGCAGATGGTGAGTGCAGCCATGAAATTAAAAGACACTTACTCCTTGGACTGTCTCTTATACACATCTTGTTTGCTCTAATAAAATCACTTTTCTTGCAAAACTGTTCTGTCAAGTAATTTTCATGTTTCTAATCTGAATTTTATATTACCATGTTAAATAAAAAATATATGGTAATTGTAGTGAATACATGCTTTATTAAGATTAAAGTACTAAAGCATTTATCCTCATTTTTATGTAATAGAATGTTAATATTTTAAATGTAAACATTTTCTTTTATCAAAAATGCCTGCAAGAGAAAATTTGGGGCTGAGATTTCTTCAAAATTATACTATTTACAATGATTTCATAAATTCAGGCCTTTTTCATCAAGTTAGTTCCCCCCAATCCCATCAACAGAATTAACTATGATTAATCAATCAACTAACCTTAATACAGCTTAAAAAAAGCACTAAGTTAACCATGTTATGCCCCAGAGCTTTTCTGTTCATCTGCTAACAAATTCATTCTTTAAAAACATTGGAACTGTAGACCACTATAAGCAATCTGATATATTACAAAGACATTTTTTAAAGGGTATGGAAATGTGACAGCCATTGGTTTTTATCGTTCTCAACCCCTCTTTCCCCGACTTTGTTTAATTCCTAAGAAATCATGACCAATCAAGTACTGTTAAATTCTTAACTGTTTCTCACTTTCTGATCCCACCCTTTTACATTTTAAGTTAGCACACTCTCACATGAACTGTAAGTCTATCAAACTACACTTCGGGAAATAACTACATTATTAACTCTAATGGGCCTGGATTCTACAAACATTAACTGATTATCAAAAGAAATTAAAATGTTTAATTTCCAAAATATTCTGCAGAATATGTACGTTTCCTCACTTTCACGTGTTCATTGGACCCTTTTGGACCCAACAGACTGTAGCTCGCCAGGCTCCTCTGTCCATGAGACTTCACAGTCACGAATACTGGAGTTGGTTGCCATTTCCTCTTCCACAGGAACTTCCCAACCCGGGAATCGAACTCTTGTCTCGCTTCCTGCATTGGGAGGCAGATTCTTTACCACTGGGAAGCCCCTACCTCACTTTCATAGCTTTTCATTATTATTGGGAGCTGAGTCTTTTAGTCATATCTACTGGAGGTACTCTAATTGTGGATAAATGTCTTACCTATGGTTACAGAAACTGAGTTAGGGCTTTTCTGGTTCTGAGTTATATAAACACAATTAAACCTAACATAAGAAAGATAAAATATTTTGCTTCATAGTGGCAAAAAAGACACAAGGGTAATTCCCATAACTGAATGAAGAGCTATAGGAGCCAGGAACTTAGTGTTTCGGCTTTCTGTCTCACCACCTCTCATCTATGTTCAGCTTAATTTTTTTAATTGAAGATACACCTCACAGATGGCAGGAAAAATAGCTGCCAGCAGCACTAACATGACATCTTCCTGGTTTGGCAGCTCCAACCTCCATATGTTAATCCCAGGAAAGAGTGATAATTGTTTGTGTGTTCTCTGATAGCTCAGTTGGTAAAGAATCTGCCTGGAATGCCGGAGACCCCGGTTCAATTCCTGGGTTGAGAAGGTCTGCTGAAAAAGGGATAGGCTACCCACTCCAGTGTTCTTGGGCTTCCCTGGTGGCGCTCAGCTGGTAAAGAATTCGTGTGCAATGTGGGAGACCTGGGTTTGATCCCTGGGTTGAGAAGATCCCCTGGAAAAGGGAAAGGCTACCACTCCAGTATTCTGGCCTGGAGAATTTCATGGACTCTATAGGCCATGGGGTCGCAGAGTCGGACACGACTGAACGACTTTCACTTGCACTTTCTTTCTCATCTCTGGATTAAATGTTTTGTCCAGGTGAATGGGTTCAATGACCAACCAGGCCAGGGAGAAATGGGACCTGATGCAAGAAGGCAAAATGGAAGAGAAGATGCCAGGAGCCAAAATCCTAGTACCCCAGGCTACAGCGGGACCCCAGAGTCCTGCGCTGCGGCTGCCGCTGCTAGTGTTACAACCAGAAAAGTCATTTAAGCTCTTCGGTAATTTTTATTTCTGCAAAGGGGATAATAAAATGTAGTGATGCCTTAACTACAGCCTCTGAGGTGAGGGAAGGGGAGAGAAATTCAGATGATTGTGTTAACTAAAAGGAAGAGCTGAGGAAACTGTCAACAATTTGTGTTTATTATTTATATAATTTATCATGACATTATTATATTTATGTGAAAGTAGTGATTACTTTCATATAAATGCAATAAGCTAACTCAGTCCCAAATCACTGTAACTGTAAACTTCACTCACTTGCTCGCAAAGTCGCCTCAGTCCTGTCCAATTCTGTGTGCTTCTATGGACTGTAGCCCGCCAGGCTCCTCTGTCCATGGGATTCTCCAGGCAAGAATACTGGAGTGGGTTGCATTTCCTTCTCTAGGGGATTTTCCCAACCCAGGGACAGAACTCAGTTCTCCCACACTGCAGGCAGGTTTACACTCTGAGCCACCAGGGAAGCCCCTTTTCGTGAATACCACTATGTGAAAGAGGAGAGTGAAAAAGTTGGCTTAAAGCTCAACATTCAGAAAACGAAGATCACGGCATCCGATCCCATCACTTCATGGCAAATAGGTGGGGAAACAGTGGAGACAGTGGCAGACTTTATTTTTTGGGGCTCCAAAATCACTGCAGATGGTGACTGCAGCCATGAAATTAAAAGACACTTACTCCTTGGAAGGAAAGTTATGACCAACCTAGATAGCATATTCAAAAGCAGAGACATTACTTTGCCAACAAATGTCCGTCTAGTCAAGGCTATGGTTTTTCCAGTAGTCATGTGTGGATGTGAGAGTTGGACTGTGAAGAAAGCTGAGCGCTGAAGAATTGATGCTTTTGAACTGTGGTGTTGGAGAAGACTCTTGAGAGTCCCTTGGACTGCAAGGAGATCCAACCAGTCCATTCTAAAGGAGATCAGTCCTGGATGTTCTTTGGAAGGAATGATGCTAAAGCTGAAGCTCCAGTACCTGGGCCACCTCATGTGAAGAGCTGACTCATTGGAAAAGACTCTGATGCTGGGAGGGATTGGGGGCAGGAGGAGAAGGGGACGACAGAGGATGAGATGGCTGGATGGCATCACCGACTCGATGTGCAAAGGGGATAATAAAATGTAGTGATGCCTTAACTACAGCCTCTGAGGTGAGGGAAGGGGAGAGAAATTCAGATGATTGTGTTAACTAAAAGGAAGAGCTGAGGAAACTGTCAACAATTTGTGTTTATTATTTATATAATTTATCATGACATTATTATATTTATGTGAAAGTAGTGATTACTTTCATATAAATGCAATAAGCTAACTCAGTCCCAAATCACTGTAACTGTAAACTTCACTCACTTGCTCGCAAAGTCGCCTCAGTCCTGTCCAATTCTGTGTGCTTCTATGGACTGTAGCCCGCCAGGCTCCTCTGTCCATGGGATTCTCCAGGCAAGAATACTGGAGTGGGTTGCATTTCCTTCTCTAGGGGATTTTCCCAACCCAGGGACAGAACTCAGTTCTCCCACACTGCAGGCAGGTTTACACTCTGAGCCACCAGGGAAGCCCCTTTTCGTGAATACCACTATGTGAAAGAGGAGAGTGAAAAAGTTGGCTTAAAGCTCAACATTCAGAAAACGAAGATCACGGCATCCGATCCCATCACTTCATGGCAAATAGGTGGGGAAACAGTGGAGACAGTGGCAGACTTTATTTTTTGGGGCTCCAAAATCACTGCAGATGGTGACTGCAGCCATGAAATTAAAAGACACTTACTCCTTGGAAGGAAAGTTATGACCAACCTAGATAGCATATTCAAAAGCAGAGACATTACTTTGCCAACAAATGTCCGTCTAGTCAAGGCTATGGTTTTTCCAGTAGTCATGTGTGGATGTGAGAGTTGGACTGTGAAGAAAGCTGAGCGCTGAAGAATTGATGCTTTTGAACTGTGGTGTTGGAGAAGACTCTTGAGAGTCCCTTGGACTGCAAGGAGATCCAACCAGTCCATTCTAAAGGAGATCAGTCCTGGATGTTCTTTGGAAGGAATGATGCTAAAGCTGAAACTCCAGTACGTGGGCCACCTCATGTGAAGAGCTGACTCATTGGAAAAGACTCTGATGCTGGGAGGGATTGGGGGCAGGAGGAGAAGGGGACGACAGAGGATGAGATGGCTGGATGGCATCACCGACTCGATGGACGTGAGTCTGAGTGAACTCTGGGAGTTGGTGATGGACAGGGAGGCCTGGCGTGCTGCAATTCATGGGGTCGCAAAGAGTTGGACACGACTGAGCGACTGAACTGAACTGAACTATGTAAAAATATGTACAAAAAATAAAACTGGCTGGGATTTCTTAAATGTAATAAAGCTGTCACAACAAAAGGATGGGATTTTTTTTTCTATACTTTTATGCCACTTTTACCACTTAGAAAAATAAGTACTTTATCACACTGAGTAGAACTTTTTTAAAGGTGGCTAATATGGCAAGCCCTCTGAGCTGTCTACATCCAGCCCTCGCATGGCATAGGTCTCCACAGCCTTAATTATACTGTTGAGAACTTGCCTTGAACCAGCTCCTTTTTCCATAACAGAGACTCACTCCTGTGGTAATGAGAGAAGAACACGTTCAGACAGAATGATGTCCAAAATACATTATTGTTTGATAGTATGTCCTTAGTCAATGCTGTATAAACCTGTGCAAGACATATCTCAATGTGTGACTCCTGTTGTCAAATACTGATTTATGTGTTGAACAGAGAAAAACTAGCAAACTTTGTAGACCAATTAGACACACTCTTGCTTTTGATGATGGTTTGACATTGATTTTAAACTTTATCTGAGTTATCATATTTTACCTTATAATCCTTAAACAAAGCTGAAGAATTGATGATGGTAATTAACGAGACTGAAGCCAGTGTGTCTACAACACATGTGTCAGCAACAACTGGTAAAGAGAGGGGCCTAAGACAGCAGACAGTTAAAAGGGTCCCTGAACAGTTGGAGACATTTGGAAAAAAGGTTCCCAAGGTGGAAAAACAGGTCTCCTCTGATACACATTTGGCATCTATAAGATTATGTTAATCAATACAGCCACCTTCTTTGCCTTTTTGTCAAATCAGAATCTCTGTTACAGAGTGAGATTTAGTCACTCATTCATGAGATTTAGTCACTCATCAGGTAATTATTGGACCTTATTCTGTAATATTGGGCCCCATGGAGATACCATGGTGAACAAGATTCAGAGTCTGCTCTGAATTACAGCCTAATTGAGATGGACCCAGCTGAGACAATGAACAAACAAACAAGCCATTTCAACACAGCGTACTAAGCATTATAAGTGTCCAAACCCATTCAAAGTTATAGGCAAGAAATGTTATCTAAGAAATGTTTTAAGTCGCTGTGTTGCCATAGCTACCACAACTCTTCAGGGTAAGTGAAATGATGCCCTTACCAGGATACCGAATGTCTTTCTGAAATTAGATGTCTAAAAAAAAATAACTGCCCAGGCTGGTATAAAGTGCACCTTCAGTAATCTTAAAGCTTATCAAATAGCTTTTGCAGGGGTAATGAACAATCTTTATTTTGGCATATGCTTGAACTTCACAGTCTTAGGGGCACAACATGCTTCTCTTCATGGGAATTCATTATATTTTTCCTATCTAGGTAAAGTGAAAACATTTCAAAATTAAAAGCAACCATGTTAAGCTGTTGGTCAGTTCAAATTTCAGCACAAAACATTTGGCATCTTACCAGCTTCCCCTTTTTTAAAACAGTATTCCAGAAATAAAACACAGGAACTCAAAAGGAATAAAAGCAAGTGATTTTGGAAAGCAGCACTTCTCACCAATCACGGCAGTGCTTCCCATTTTCTCTCTGCAAAGTTTTTTTGAATATTTCTCTCTTTGCCACTGACCCCGGTCGTTCACATGAACCCACATGAACTTTGCTGAGATCTTCTACTTAGTTTTGTCTGTACTTTTTGCATTGCCTTCCTCCAGGGGATCTTCTTGACCCAGGGACTGAACCCGCATCTCTTATGTCTCCTGCGTTTGCAGGTGAGTTCAGGCGGGTTTGTTACCACTAGCACCATCTGGGACTTTATTCATTTCTATTGTTAATTTAGTTCTAATGTTAATATCTTATGGTAAAAGATAATTTTGTATTTTATGTACATGCAAAATTATATTTGCAAATGTTATATATTTGCAAAATGTATGTGCATTTGTAAATGTAAAATAAAACATCATAAAATTACTGAAAGCAAGAAATTAACACAGTGATGTAATACCATTAGTTAATCTACAGATCTATACTAATTTCTCCAATTTTCCTACTAACCTCCCTTTTCTGGTCCAGGATCTCACACTCATTTAGTTGTCATATCTCTAGTCTCCTCCAGTGTGTGACCGCTTCTCTGGTTTCTTTGTCTTCCATGCCATTGACACTTTTGAAAAATACTCATCAGTTTTCTTGTAAAATGTCTCTCAATTTGAGTTTCTCTGATATTTCCATGATAAACTGAGGTTATGTGTTTTTGGCAAGAGTCGCCCAGAACTGATGCTGTGTCTTTTTCAGTACATCATATAAGGGGTACACATCAATACATCTTATTACTGATCATCTTCAGTTTGATCACTTGGTTAAGATACTATCTGTGAGTTTTCTCCACTATACAGTTACATTTTTTGTAATTAATAAGTACATTGTGGAAGATACTTTGAGACTCTACAAAATTCTGTCTCTAATTTTGATATCTATTGATTGTTCTAGCCTGCAACAATTATCACTTTGATCTTTGCCTAGTAATGATTTTCTACTTTTATTTTTCCTCCCACATTTATAAATAGAATCCTACTTCAAGAAAGAGCTGTGGTAAGTCAGAAAGAGAAAGACAAATATTGTATTCTAACGCATATATACAGGATCTAGAAAAATGGTATTGAAGAATTTACTTACAGGGCAGCAATGGAGAAACAGACATAGACTTGTGGACATGGGGAGCGGGGAGGAGAGGGTGAGATGTATGGAGAGAGTAACATGGAAACTTACATTACTAAATATAAAATAGATAGTCAACGGGAACTTGCTGTATGGCTAAGAAACTCAAACAGGGACTCTGTATCAACCAAAAGGGGTGGGATGGGGAGGGTGATGGGAGGGAGGTTCAAAAGGGAGGGAATGTATGTATACTGCCAATGGCAACCCACTCCTGTACTCTTGCCTGGAAAATCCCATGGACGGAAGAGCCTGGAAGGCTGCTGTCCATGGGGTCGCTGGGAGACGGACACGACTGAGCGACTTCACTTTCACTTTTCACTTTCATGTATTGGAGAAGGAAATGGCAATATTCTTGCCTGGAGAATCCCAGGGACGGGGGAGCCTGGTGGGCTGCCGTCTATGGGGTCGCACAGAGCGGGACATGACTGAAGCGACTTAGCAGCAGCAGCAGCAGCCTGGCTGATTCAGGTTGAGTTTTGACAGAAAACAACAGAATTCTGTAAAGCAATTATCCTTCAATTAAAAAAAAAATTTTTTTTAAGGAAAGTGAATAAACATTTTCATTTTCTTGGAAAAAAAAAAAAGAAAGCTGTGCTTTCTCTCCTTTTACTTATTCAATTTTTCATCTTTATCAGTATAGATTTGTGATATTAATTTTACTCTAAAATTAAAGCTATCATTATTTTCTGTTGCTCAAATTTCCCCAGATTTGGCTGTTGGTAGATCTTTCAAGTTGATTCCTATATCTTTTTTCAAAATGTCTCTATCAATTTTTTCCCTTGTGACTTAGCTGGTAAAGAATGCACCTACAGTGTGGGAGATCTAGGTTCGATCCCTGGGTTGGGAAGATCCCCTGAAGAAGGGAAAGGCTACTCACTCCAGTATTCTGGCCTGGAGAATTCCCTGACTGTATACTCTATGGGGTTGCATAGAGTCGGACACAACTGAATGACTTTCACTTTCACTTACTATCAATTTTTGAACATTTCTTTATTTTCGAGAGCTAGAAGATGTTCCAGGCTCATTTTACATTTTTCCTGCTCAAGTCATAGAATCAATCATTTCCCCAAGAAAACCTGATTCCTTTTAGTGGAGTGGTAATTAGAAACCAACATCTGGTTGCTACGTATGCCCAATACTACTGAGCCTTTATTGCTTTCAGACCCATTCGGTGGACAGAGGCAGGAAATAATTCTATGTATAGTAATACACGCACCTATATTTATTTCTAAAACTATTCATTCATATATATAGAGAGAGACTATATATATATATATAAATAAAAGAGTCGTGTCGGACTCTTTGCTACCCCATGGACTGTAGCCTGCCAGGCTCCTCTATCCATGGGATTCTCCAGATAAGAATACTGGGCATGAAGTGGTTTCCATCCCCTCCTCCAGTGGATCTTCCCAACCCAGGGATAGAGCCCAGGTCTCCTGTATTGCAGGTGGACTCTACTGTCTGAGCCACCAGGGAAGCCCATATGTAGTCTATATATATATATATATATATATATATAGTCAAAGCTATGGTTTTTCCAGTGGTCATGTATGGATGTGAGAGTTGGACCATAAAGAAGGCTGAGTGCCGAAGAATTGATGCTTTCGAACTGTGGTGTTGGAGAAGACTCTCGAGAGTCCATTGGACTGCAAGGAGATCCAACCAGTCCATACTAAAGGAGGTCAGTCCTGTTTGTTCATTGGAAGGACTGTTGCTGAAGCTGAAGCTGCAATACTTTCACCTGATTCGAAGAACTGACTCATTAGAAAACACTCTGATTCTGAGAAAGATTGAAGGCAGGAAGAGAAGGGGATGACAAAAGAAGAGACGGTTGGATGGCATCACCAACTCAATGGACATAAGTTTGAGCATGGAGATGGTGAAAGACAAGGAAGCCCAGTATGCTGCAGTCCATAGGGTTGCAAAGAGTAGGACATGACTGAGCAACAGAATAACAAAGAGCAAATATATATATTCTACCCTTAAAACAAAAGGGTTAGTGATTTAGCCAGCAAGGTCAAGTTTATTAAGGAATAGCAGGGGAACTGCATTCAGAACATGCAAACCATGAAGAACCATAGGCGAGTCTAGAGAACACAGTAGAGGCCATCTTCTTTTACAGTGAAAAGGGGGAGGTTGGGAGGGGTTGTCTGTCACACAGGTTTATTGGAGGAGAGCGGAAGTTCAGGGTGGTGGTAGCTTCTTCTTGGCTGGGGGAGGGTGGTTTCTCATTGGCTAGCCTGTTGCTAGGGGCACAGAAAAATCTTTCCACCTTCTGCTGAGATGTAAAGCAAGCTTCTTCTTGCTGGCATCTTGCAAGGAATGGCAAATGGTAGTGTGTGAGAGCTCCCTCACACCATTTAAAATGAGGTTTCCTTTATTTTCACAATGCATATATATATATATTAAATATATATTTTATATATATATAAAACCATGAGTTCATACAGATATGTTCAAGTTTAATCCAAATTTCATTTTACCCTGTCACCCTTTCCTTATTTACTTATTTGGCCAAGCTCTACAATATGTGGGCTCTTAGTTCTCCAACCAGGGATCAAATCCACACTCCCTGCCCTGGAAGTGCAGAGTCTTTAACCACCAGACCACCAGGAAGGTTCCCCCAACCCCCACCCCATTCCCCGCTTTCCTTATTTGTAACATCCTTATCTGACATCGAAAAGTCTGGCTCTCATTATCTACAATATATTTTCTTGTTTGTTCAATCATAGTGTATATATCCCTGGAGAAGAGAATGGCACCCCACTCCAGTATTCTTGCCTGGAGAATTCCATGGACAGAAGAGCCTGGCTGGCTACAGTCCATGGGGTCTCAAACAGTCGGACACAGCTAGTAACTAACATACACACGTACACAGTGTACATATAAAGTACTTTCAGAATTGCAAACCCATATCCCCATGGGAAATAAATTTACTAAGTTGAGTACAACATTTCTGTGCAGGACTTTTGGCTTAAGCATTATAGTTTATAGCCAAAAGCTATTTTTCCAAGATTAGTTAGGTTAGTTCTTTACTTCGCCACACACTTCAGTGTGACTATGTTATTCATTTAATACACTTAGTTTCATTTATTGCTCTTCGTGTTCTACTTGAGGTTATCCCCAAGTCTTGGCTTATTTCAATTATTTGTTTTGGGAAGGGATGAGCTTGTGAAACATTACCGTGGTTATAAGAGTCAAAGAAATAGAAAAGGAAGTCACGGAGAAGGGTCAGCTCCTCTCGTTCATAGAGCACATGGTTTCCACTCACTTTCATCCACTCCTTGTATCTCATTATTTCTGATTTATCCTTCCTATGTTTCTTTTGCACAAGTTAGCAGATAAATGTTTATTTTCTTAAAATCTCCTTCCTTTTTACACAAAGTAGTTCATCTTCATCAATGTCTTTCTTTTCTCATAAATTTGGAATGTTACCCTGTACATTCTTTCATGTTTATTTTTCCACATGAACTTTAGTATCAACTTATATTGCTTCATAAAAAAAAAGCTTGTTGGTATTTTTATTGGAATTGCATTAAATCTATAAATTGATTTAAGGAGAACTGACATCTTTATAATGTTGAGTCATCCTATCCAGAAACAGAGAATGTCTTTCCATTTGTTCAAGTCTACATTTTTGGCTTTCAGGTGTGTTTAAAATTTTTCACATCTAGGTTTTACACATATCTTATTATGTTTATTCCTGAGTATTTAATCTTGCTTATTGCTATTAAAAATGGGATTTTTCTCTAAATTTATAGTCTGTAACTGGTTATTATTTGTGTATATACACAGAAAGGGACTTGTATTATAGGAAGAGAAGTGGGGAAACATGTTGAATTCCAGGTGGTAGAACAATATTCAAGGGAAATATTTTGGAGGCATTTTGAGGTACAGGACTCAAGCTAAGAGAAATAATTAGGGACTGGTTTTTTATCTATATGTGGGTGATGATTATAATATAAGGAAATGTTTATAATGTAATGTAAATGTAATATGTTTAAATATAAAATGTAAATATAAATATATAATATAATAATAATTACATAATAGATATAAATTTATTACCTAATAAATATAAAATGTAAATATGCTGCTGCTGCTGTTGTCACTTCAGTCGTGTCCGACTCTGTGCGATCCCATAGATGGCAGCCCACCAGGCTCCCCCGTCCCTGGGATTCTCCAGGCAAGAACACTGGAGTGGGTTGCCATTTCCTTCTCCAATGCATGAAAGAGAAAAATGAAAGTGAAGTCGCTCTGTTGTATCCGACTCTTAGCGTCCCCATGGACTGCAGCCTACCAGGCTCCTCCATCCATGGGGTTATCCAGGCAAGAGTACTGGAGTGGGGTGCCATTGCCTTCTCCGAAAATGTAAATATAAATAAATATAAAATAAGTATTTATATTTTATATTTATTTTTATTTTATATTTATTTTTATATTTTATATTTATATTTATTTTTATATTTTATATTTATTTTTATTTTATATTTATATTTATATTTTATTGTGTACTTATAAATGTAAATATAAAATGTAATGTTTATAATGTAATATAAGGAAATTACAGAGGAAATGTAATAAAAGAGGAAGAGAGTTATTTAAAAGGAAAGGGTTGGGGAGAAGAAGAAAAACTGAGAGGTGAAGCCTGAACCATGAAGAATATCCAGGCTTAGGACGCAGAGTGGAGGTAGGAGGAACATCAGAATAAGGGAAGTCACAGAGGCCAAGAAAGAACAGTCCAGTGTAAAAGTGGGCCTCTCTGCAAAAGCTGTAAAGTCAATGAGACCTAAGCAAATGCCATTAGATGCAGGTAATTCTAATGTTTTCCAAAGTTGGGTTTCCAGCATTCTAGTTCCTTCAGGATAGGTATTATTCAAAAACCATTATGGAGATCAAAACGTTTTGAAAAACATTGGATTGATGAAAATCAAATAGGACTTCTCAGAGCTGTTAGCATGCTGCCATGGATTATGAATTCCCATAAGAAACAGCAGTATGCAGATTTCTACACTTTTTTTTTCCAACACTCACATCCATACATGACCACAGGAAAAACGATAGCCTTGACTAGATGGACCTTAGTCGGCAAAGTAATGTCTCTGTTTTTGAATATACTATCTAGGTTGGTCATAACTTATCTTCCAAGGAGTAAGCGTCTTTTAATTTCATGGCTGCAGTAATCTATTCACTGAGAAGTAGCATTCATTTCAACAGAACTTAAACTATGTGCAAAAAGAAATATTTTGCATAATGTTTTATAGCAAATTAACCTAGTCATGCCTTAACACACTTTTTTTTCCAAAGAAGATTCTCAGGACAAGATGAATCTTGGAATACACTTGGGAAATTTTAGACAACGCCATAAATCAGTTTTCTTCAGCCTCCTCTCTGCCTTCAAAGTCAAAAACAGAATCTAGGAATTTTATTTTTATTTTACAGGAAACAGAACTTGCCTACCCTGGAAGATTGCCACAGAGTCCTCCCAGTGTTGACACACCGCAGCCCCAGCTGAACAGCGTATTGAGAATTACTCTGAAGCGGGCACCTGAGAGCTGGGGGGAACAGAAGGGTGCTTTGAGGAAGAGAGGGGCTCTGTGAGGGCAGAGAGAACACCAAGTCGATGGAATCAAAAGGCCCAGGAGTATTTGGAAACTCACATGCAATCTGGTAGCACAATTCCTAAGAGGTTTGACGCCAGAGATCCAGAAAGACTTTGATTCTCAGAAGCAGATCCTCAGAGCTGGGAGTCTGGCAGCTCCAGGCTTTCTCCAGAAGGGAGCAGCTCCTGACACAGCCTGTCCAGGGGGAGCCTGTATATAGGCACCAACATGGTAGGCAGGTAGGCTGGGGACAGGGCTGACTGGACTTTCCCCTTGCAAACAAAATATTCTAAACTCACTCATTTAAAATGTTATTTTAAATTTTCTAATACAAAAAATCACTCCTGAAAAGATACTTTATCATCAAAGGAAAAACATTTCTCTAGTAAACACCAAAAAAGAAGTTCTAGTGACAGTGGAAGCCAGATAACAAAGAGTTGGATGAATTTATGATAAATCTGTTCATCAAGATGATCCTTGTTGCTTAGTCACTAAGCCATGTCCCACTCCTTTGCGACTCCATAGACTGTAGCCCGTAGCCAGGCTCTGTCCATGGACTTTCTCAGGCAAGAATACTAGAATTCACTTAAACAGAGACTATATTGAGTGCAAAAGGAATATTTGTATGTTTTTTAGAAAATTAAAGAGGAAGACAATTGCTTTATTACCCAGTGCTAATGTAAGAATCTTCATTTTTTAAGTCCTAAGGACATTGGATAAGTGGGTATTGGATAAGGGCAAGAAACAAGTGGGTATATAAAGACAATCAGACGTATTCGTGCCTGTCTCATGGAATTTCATTCAGTTTTAGGTCTTAAATTTGCTTAGTTTCTCATCAAGTCTTAACCAAGCCTGGCAGCATATTGGAAACCTCATTCCCATCAGTGTGTGGGGTCTGGAATTAGTCTTGTTGATCGAAGTCTGGTGGCCTGGACACCAGTAGTCCAAGTCCTGAATGTGTCGTGTCTTCCCTACCCCCTGTCTTGTTTGTGCACATCTAACCTGCTTTACAGGACTTCTTTTCCAATTTGTTTTGTAACTCATTCCTCTCCTAGGATACACATCTACCCTAAACTCAAGCCCTCTTGACTAGCATCTTGACAGTCACCCTCATGTCCGCAGGTTGACACGCTCAATCCTCTACCACTCACTCTAATCCCTTAACCACCATCATCACCACCACCACTATTCCTGTGCTCTACCTGATGGCTGGGATCTGGCTCCCAGCTGGATAGAAATCCCACAACCACTATTCATTATTCAACTAAAATTAGCACTACTTCATGGAGATCCCTACCACTAAGCCTCAGCCAAAGTGTCTCACATGTTAAACATCAACACTAAATAAATAGGATGGAACCTCATACCAGGACTTATGAAACAGACCCTTAACTGATTTTACCATTTCCAGTCTCCCTCAATTGCAAATCATGCCACAGATAATCACCAGATTAATCTTCCTAAAAAGCTGCTCTTGTAGAGACATGCTTCTTACGTATTTCTCATACTTTCTTACACAACTTAGATATTTACTCACTAACCACTCTGTACTCCTTGTTAATTCTTGCTTTTGTTCATAATTTTATTCTCATCTAGAATGTCCTTCTTCCTTCTCTATTCCTTTTCAACCCCTGCCCATTTTTAAAGTTTCTGTTTAAACCTTTCATCTTGAAAAGTTCTCTCATCTACCCTTTGGAAATATCTTGCCTTTTTGAACATTCCATTAGTGTTTAGTAGCTGAAATACTCACTCATCATTTGTCACGTATAATACAGAGAATCCCCAATTTACAAGTAAGTTTGGAAAAGGTATCTTTATAAAGTGGTTGCTTAACAGTATTTTTTGAGTGGGTCTACTTTGTTGGTCATTGTTGAATAAAATTGAACATTTAGGTAACTTTTGGTAATGGGAAGGCAAAAATTAGATACTCTATTACTACATGTTATTATGCAGCTCAAAAAATGCTCAGTAATATTTGGTTGATTTTTGCATTATTGTGATTTAATTAAATACTAAAAAATAATAAAGTGGCTCTGAATACAATCTCCCTCAGAAGTCAGATTATAAATGATAGTTAGATTGCTTTTTACATTCTATTTTACAGTAGAGTATAGTTGATGAACAATGTTCTGTTAGTTTCAGGTGTATAGCAAAGTGATTCAGTTATACATATATATGTATCTATTGTTTTTCAAATTCTATTCCCATTTAGGTTGTTACATAATATTGAGCAGAGCTCCCTGTGCTTTACAAAGAACCTTGTTGGTTATGCATTTTAGATATAGCAGTGTATACATGTCCATCCCAAACTCCCTAGCTATTCCTCCCCTCCTCAACCCATCTTCCACCTCCCCCAGTAACCATAAGTTTGTTCACTAAGTCTGTGAATCTGTTTCTGTTTTGTAAATAAGTTCATTTGTATCTGGTTAGATTCTGAAGCTAACTTACAGAAATCTAAGGCCTTTAAGGAAACTGAACTCAAGTGCTCAGTACCAGTTCAAGAATCTGTGGGTCGAATTGTTATACTGTCCAAAAAAAGCAAAAGTATAAATATTAGCAACTCCTCCCATTTGACAAAGCAATAATTTCTGCTCTTGGGCAATTTTCTACTTAATTTAACAAACATTTATTAGACAATTACTAAGGGACAAGTACTGTAGAAACACAGTGATTAAGACAAACATATCCTTTGGCCTCATAATGAATACTTTCCCTACCCTCTTTCTGTATCCGTGCTCCTTCATCTCATCAACCATTCTTCCACAGGCCAAAATTTCAGACCTAGTGACTGGGTTATTGGAAGCAGTACCATTCACCAAGGTGGGACTTGCCAGAGAAAAGATGAGTTTGGATATATTTGGTTTGGAGTTTTTTGGTGGTTGATTTTTTATGATAGCATCAAACCTTGCTTCTATCATCAGTCCCAACCACAACTGGGTGTTGTTTTTGCTTTTGTGTTTTACTTAGAAGAAATGGAGTAGCCATCATAGTCAACAAAAGAATCCGATATGCAGTACTTGGATGCAGTCTCAAAAACGAGAGAATGACCTCTGTTCATTTCCAAGGCAAACCATTCAACATCATAGTTATCCAAGTCTCTGCCCCGACCAGTAACGCTGAAGAAGCTGAAGCTGAACAGCTTCAGCTGTTAGTTCTAGAAGGTCTAGAACTAACACCCCAAAAAGATGTCCTTTTCATTATAAGGGACTGGAACGCAAAAGTAGGAAGTCAAGAGACACCTGAAGTAACAGGCAAATTTAGCCTTGGAGCACAGAATGAAACAGGGCAAAGGCTAATAGAGTTCTGCCAAGAGAATGCACTGGTCATAGCAAACACCCTCTTCCAACAACACAAGAGAAGACTCTACACATGGACATCACCAGATAATCAACACCGAAAGCAGATTGATTATATTTTTTGCAGCCAAAGATGCAGAAGCTCTATACAGTCAGCAAAAACAAGACCCGGAGCTGACTGTGGCTCAGATCATCAACTCTTTATTGCCAGATTCAGACTGAAATTGAAGAAAGTGGGGAAAACCACTAGACCATTCAGGTATGACCTAAATCAAATCCCTTATGACTATACAATGAAAGTGAGAAATAGATTTAAGGGACTAGATCTGATAGACAGGGTGCCTGATGAACTGTGGACAAAGGTTCGTGACATTGTACAGGAGACAGGAATCAGGACCTTCCCCAGGAAAAAGAAATGCAAAAAAGCAAAATGGCTGTCTGAGGAGCCCTTACAAATAGCTGTGAAAAAGAAAAGAAGTGAAAAGCAAAGGAGAAAAGGATAGATATACCCATTTGAATGCAGAATTCCAAGAATAGCAAGGAGAGATAAGAAAGCCTTCCTCAGTGATCAATGCAAATAAATAGAGGAAAACAACAGAATGGGAAAGACTAGAGATCTCTTAAAGAAAATTAGAGATACCAAGGGAACATTTCATGCAAAGATGGGCTCGATAAAGGACAGAAATGGTATGGACCTAACAGAACAGAAGATATTAAGAAGACGTGGCAAGAATACACTGAAGAACTGTACAAAAAAGATCTTCACAACCCAGATAATCACAATGGTGTGATCATTCACCTAGAGCCAGACATCCTGGAATGTGAAGTCAAGTGGCCCTTAGGAAGCATCACTATGAACAAAGCTAGTGGAGGTGATGGAATTCCAGT
>SJYT01026765.1:452712-465931 GCA_006410635.1 Cephalophus harveyi | reverse complement strand
GCAATCTTGATTCCAGCTTGTGTTTCTTCCAGTCCAGCGTTTCTCATGATGTACTCTGCATATAAGTTAAATAAGCAGGGTGACAATATACAGCCTTGACGCACTCCTTTTCCTATTTGGAACCAGTCTGTTGTTCCATGTCTAGTTCTAACTGTTGCTTCCTGACCTGCATACAGATTTCTCAAGAGGCAGGTTAGGTGGTCTGGTATTCCCATCTCTTTCAGAATTTTCCACAGTTTATTGTGATCCACACAGTCAAAGGCTTTGGCATAGTCGATAAAGCAGAAGTAGATGTTTTTCTGGAACTCTCTTGCTTTTTCCATGATCCAGCGGATGTTGGCAATTTGATCTCTGGTTCCTCTGCCTTTTCTAAAGCCAGCTTGAACATCAGGGAGTTCACGGTTCACGTATTGCTGAAGCCTGGCTTGGAGGATTTTGAGCATTACTTTACTAGCATGTGAGATGAGTGCAATTGTGCGGTAATTGGAGCATTCTTTTGCATTGCCTTTCTTTGGAATTGGAATGAAAACTGAGCTTTTCCAGTCCTGTGGCCACTGCCGAGTTTTCCAAATTTGCTGGCAGATTGAATGCAGCACTTTCACAGCATCATCTTTCAGGATTTGAAACAGTTCAACTGGAATTCCATCCCTCCACTAGCTTTGTTCGTAGTGATGCTTTCTAAGGCCCACTTGACTTCACATTCCAAGATGTCTGGCTCTAGATTAGTGATCACATCATCATGATTATCTGGGTCGTGAAGATCTTTTTTGTACAGTTCTTCCGTGTATTCTTGCCACCTCTTCCACTATTTCCACTTTTTCCCTGTCTATTTGCCATGATGTGATGGGACTGGATGCCATGATCTTAGTTTTTTCGATGTTGTATTTTAAGCCAGTTTTTTCACTCTCCTCTTTCACTCTCATCAAGAAGCTCTTTAGTTTCTCCTCACTTTCTGCCATTAGAGTGGTGTCATCTGCATTTTTGAGGCTGTTAATATTTCTCCCGGCAGTCTTCATTTCAATGTAACTACTCTTATAAAATTTAAGCCAGTTTAAAAAAATAAACAAATATAATTTAAGTCAGTTTAAAAGTCCTAAAACTTTTAATTGTTGCTTGTGTGAACACCTAGGTGCAAAAGGCCACATTCTATCCTATTTCCTGCCCTGTTTCTAGCTTTGTGACTGTGAGCAAGTCACTTTTCCTCTCTGCCTGACAGTTTCCTGGTCTATAAGTCAGAGGATAATTATAACACAGATGTTTACTGTGAAGTTCAGATGGAATGATAATGTACTTTGGGCACATACTCTTGGACAAATGTAAAGGTGCAAATCCTCTAGTAAGGGGCTTGATTCAGAGAGTTAGTAAGTGGACCACACTCAACAAAAGAGTGAGACGTTTGATGAGGTGGTAGCTTTCATATAGAGGCCAGAGCTCAGATGTATAAGTGGTCACTGATGTCATTTCAGCGTGGTGCTCTGAAACATTCTCTGTCTCCTTTTTCTTTTTTCTCTATAGATGATCTTAGTAGCCATATTTTCAGAAACTGGATTTTTTGATTATTGTGCTGTAAAGGTATGTATGATGTGGCATTTAATAGTTATGTATCAATCGATACTTTTTTCTACCATTACATATTTATAGTGAATAAAACTATGTTTTAAAGCAAATATTTTAAAATTCTGTCCTCCTTTTCAAAATCACTGCTGCAAACCTGAGTGTAATTTCTATGCTAAATAAAGTGTCTTTGAGCATCACTTTCAGATTCTCAACAAATAACCAAAGAAGAGGATCAAGGAGACTAGTATTCAAGTTGACTATTTGTGTGATGGTGTTCAAATTGGCAGGTTGAGAGCTATGCACCAAAACTGTTTTGCACTTCAGAGTAAATATTTTAAGTCATCAGTTGCTGATTACTCTGCTTTTAAGTGAAATGTTTTCAATGATTACTTTATGACATTGAACATATAAGCATTCATTTTTATAACTGGGACCCTGGGGAATTCTTCACCATTTTCTGACTGGTAGAATTTGTGTTGATCCCATCATCAGAATTGGGAGGAAAAGACTAATGCAAACTAGGGCTGGGCTTGATTTTTTTTTTTTTTTTTTGAAACTGAGAAGTTCTTTTAAAAAATTAGTTATTTATGAAGCCCTTCCCAAACTTTGAATGATAGGACCATGTCGTGATTTTTGCCAATTTTGTGCACTATCTTGCACCTCCCAGGTAGCGATCTGGCCTCTTCCTCCCAATACCTTGGTACTAAAAGCAACCCCTAGATCCCCAAAGATCAGCAGATCAGCAGATCAGGTGAATCCCAAAGTCACAGCCCAGGCTGTCCAACCAGAAGGAGTGTGTAAAAAGATACAGACATGACAAATTGTCACCTTATGAGAGACAGACCATTTCAAGGTACTGAAATGAGAGTTGGAGGGAAGGAGTGTAGGCCCGCATGGATTTAAAAGTTCAGGTCCAGTCATTACTGCCTCATCTCAGCAGGTTTAGGAGTTTGTAGGTCTAAATTTTAATCCGCCATGTAGTGTTTATTTAGACCCTTAGTTCTTAGAGTCCCGAATGAAAAGTTGCATCTGTTTTCTGGCCCCATTGGTCCTAGCTTCTTTATTGCATTCCAGGCATACCAATTATCCCGAGGAAGAGTGTGGACCATGATCTTCATGCTGTGTCTCGTTGCTGCTGTCCTTTCTGCCTTCCTGGACAATGTCACAACAGTGCTCCTCTTCACTCCCGTGACCATAAGGTATGCAAAGTGGCCTTGTGTGGACATCAGGCCAGCTGATGGCAGTGTGTGCTGGCTGCCCTCCTCCCACATGATGGGGTCTGACCTGCACATCCACTGGGACTGTGGCTCTGACTGCACAGCTGTGATGGCAGTAGCAGTGGTTGCAGGAATGCCTACAGGAATCAGGACACACAAATGTTTATGTCCTGGGGGACAGAGCATCAGGGGCCAGGAGTTCTACTGCATGGGTTCTATGGGGCTCTCAGCCAGAGAGCAGGAGGTGGGGCTACTTACTGTCTTGCTCTGGCAGGATTCTTGTGGGATTATTGGAGGGTTGCAAGACCTGGCCTGGCAAGGCCTTGCAAGGTAACTTTGGGAAAGAGAAATTCAGTTTGATTCCATTTTGCTGCTTTTAATTCCACCCATTTCATTTGTGGGACTGATTGCGTGGGGCCTCCTGGGGCTTGGGCTTCAGCCTGTGATTGTGCAGCCCCTTCCAAGGTCATGGACCTACACTTCTATCTAGACTTTATGTCCTTTATTTTAAAGATGGTTCTTAGCATATCATGGTCTTCCCCTGCTTAGACTCAACATGTGCTGGTGCTGGCTGGTTCTAGAGAGACCGAGGGGTTACAGGTATGCCTCGTGGCTTCTGGGAAGCTAGGTAGTAAGGACATTTTTCTAAATGTCCTCACTTCAGCTGAGTACAACTCACTTCAGCTGCACTGATCTGGGTTGTTCCATCAAAGGAATTAAAACAAGCTAGTGTTCTTAGGATTCTACCAGATAAGAGATTCTCCTGCTTATGAGGCATGAGACTCAGTCACCAACAAGGGGCTACTTCCAGAGCTCAGGACTAATTCTGGGTGATGCCTTTGGTGTTTGGGAGAGTAGTGACCCTCAGAGGAGGAGTAAGTTAGAATGTGGAGTAGGAAGAGGAGAAGGAAGGGTAGAGAGGAACAGAGAGTTAGCAGCATCCCGTGGATTGGCCTGCAGTGTTATGAGTTAATCTGTTGCCCAGGCTTCTGCAAGCCTGGCTGCATTGTCATGGTCTATGTGCAAGTATGGATTTGAGGGGCAAGACGCTAGATTTAGCCTTCTTGCACAGGAGGTGTAGAACCTCCCAATACCCAGAGGTATAATGCTTCTGAGGGTAAATGGTAGATAAAGCATATGCTAAAACCAACCTTGCCCCTGGATGCTTCAGTGGGCAAGAGGCAGTTCACACCTACCACCCTCCAACCAGGGCAACTCTGCTGCTGACAGTGGTTTGAAACCATCTCACAATGTGCCGGATTCCAGCAAGTGACTACACTCTGATGATGGCACCCTGATTCTCAGTATCCCTGTACAGCTTGCACGACTGAGGGTTGTCTCAGCCTTGCTGGGATTTGTTTACATCCTCACTCTGCTAGGAATTGGATTTGTAATTTTATGTGAGAATCAGTTCAGTTCAGTTGCACAGTCATGTCTGATTCTTTGCTATCCCATGGACTGTAGCATGCCAGGCTTTCCTGTCCATCACCAACTCCCGGAGCTTGCTCAAACTCATGTCCATCGAGTCGGTGATGCCATCCAACCATCTTATCCTCTATTGTCCCCTTCTCCTCCCACCTTGAATCTAGACACCGGGATTCATGGTCTTGGAGAAGAATTCAATCTGGGGTCAATAACGAGGCTTGATCTCTCAGAGCTTCTGTGTATTTAATAAAGTTTTATTAAAGTATAAAAGAGATAGAGAAAGCTTTTGACATAGATATCAGAAGTGGGTAGAAAGAGTACCTGCTTGTAGTCTATACCTATCAGTGAGTTCTTAATTAGAGAAAGGAGACAATTCAAAACTCAGAGTGGCACCAGGTCCCTCAACCACAACATATATTTTGAGATAACATTGGTACCAGGTGAATCATCCCAGGCCATAAAACGATCGACATGAATCTTGAAGAAAGGCAGTTTTCCAAGTAAATATATAGTTTCATTAACATAGATTAGGAGAACAATGTATCAGTAAAACATACAGGTTTGTTGAGCCCTTATAGGTTCTGAGTCTTAAGCAGAACCGACTTGAAGAGAGAGTCTAGGGTAAATACATAGTTCATTAACATAGCTTAAGAAAAGCATTTCCATAAGAAAAACGCATTGGTTAGCTCAAGGTTTGAGAAGTTAAGTTCAGGTGGAGCCAGGTGCTGTCATGGCAACATAGAATTTTAAGATAAACCTCCTTTTAATTTTGTATAGAGAAGGGAAAAAAATCTGACACTTGTAGTTTCCTCCTGCCGCTTAAGAGAGAAATATCCCTGGTGGCTCAGAGGTTAAAGCGTCTGCCTTCAATGCGGGAGACCCGGGTTCGATCCCTGGGTCAGGAAGATCCCCTGGAGAAGGAAATGGCAATCCACTCCAGTATTCTTGCCTAGAGAATCCCATGGACGGAGAAGCCTAGTAGGTTACAGTCCACGGGATCGCAAAGAGTCGGACACGACTGAGCGACTTCACCTTCACCTAAAAAACATGTGACCCTTGCAGCCTATTTCCTTCATTTGGAGACCCCCTAGCCTTCCTGTCTGTTACCCTCTCACCAGCATCAGGGTCTTTTCCAGTGAGTCAGTTCTTTGCATCAGGTGGCCAAAGTATTGGAGCTTCAACTTTAGCATCAGCCCTTCCAATGTATATTCAGGACTGATCTCCTTTAGGATCGACTGGTTTGATCTCCTTGCAGTCCAAGGGACTCTCAAGAGTCTTCTCCAACACCACAGTTCAAAAGCATCAATTCTTTGGTGCCCAGCTTTCTTTATGGTCCATCCATATATGACTACTGGAAAAACCATAGCTTTGACTAGATGGACATTTGTCAGCAAAGTAATGTCTCTGCTTTTTAATATGCTGCCTAGGTTTGTCATAGCTTTTCTTCCAAGGAGAAAGCGTCTTTTAATTTCATGACTGCAGTCACCATCTGCAGTGATTTTGGAGGCCAAGAAAATAAAGTCTGTCACTGTTTCCCTTGTTTCCCCATCTATTTGCCATGACGTGATGGGACCAAATGCCATGATCTTAGTTTTTTGAATGCTGAGTTCTAAGCCAGTTTTCACTCTCCTCTTGCACTTTCATCAAGAGTCTCTTTAGTTCCTCTGTGCTTTCTGCCATAAGGGTGGTGTCATCTGCATATCTGATGTTATTGATATTTCTCTTGACAACCTTGATTCTGGCTTGTGCTTTATCCAACCCCACATTTCACATGATGTACTCTGCATGCATATAAATTAAATAAGCAGAGTGACAATACAGCATTGACGTACTCCTGTCCCAATTTGGAAGCAGTTGTTCTATGTCCAGTTCTAACTGTTGCTTCTTGACCTGCATACAGATTTCTCAGGAGGTAGGTAAGATGGTTTGATATTCCTATCTCTTGAAGAATTTTCCACAGTTTGTTCTGATACAGTCAAAGGCTTTGGCATAGTCAATAAAGCAGAAGTAGATGTTTTTCTGGGATTCTCTTGCTTTTTCTATGATACAGCAGATGTTGACAATTTGATCTCTGGTTCCATTGCTTTTTTCTGAATCCAGCTTGAACATCTGGAAGTTCTCGGTTCACGTACTATTGAAGCCTAGCTTGGAAAATTTTGAGCATTACTTTACTAGTGTGTGAGTTAAGTGCAATTGTGTGGTAGTTTGAGCATTCTTTGGCATTGCCTTTCTTTGGGATTGGAATGAAAACTGACTTTTTCTAGTCCTTTGGCCACTGCTGAGTTTTCCAAATTTGCTAGCTTATTGAGTACAGCACTTTAACAGCATCATCTTTTAGGATTTGAACTAGCTCAGCTGGTATTCCATCACTTCCTCTAGCTTTGTTTGTAGTAATGCTTCCTAAGGCCCACTTGACCTCACACTCCAGGATGTCTGGCTCTAGGTGAGTGAGCACACTATAATTGCTATGTGGGAATAGCAATTCCATTTATTAGTATACAAATTGCATCTTTCATGATTAAAGTATTGGTGTGCTCAGATTCACTGTTTATATTATACTATTATATTCTTTATGACTCTCTAAGCTTAATCACATTTCTTCTGCCTCTGTCTGGATTGAGTAACATTAGTCTGTAGAGTTGGGCTTCCCTGGTAGTTTAGATGGTAAAGAATCCTCCTGCAATGCAGGAGACCTGGGTTCGCTCACTGCGTTAAGAAGATCCCCTGGAGGAGACACTCATTCCAGTATTCTTGCCTGGAGAATCCCCGTGGACAGAGGAGCCTGGTGGGCTACAGTCCATGGGCAAAGAGTCGGACATGACTGAGCGACTAAGCACAGCACACAATCTTTACAGTTAGACCTTCAAATCTGGTATTGTTGATTAGCACACACTAATCCTTTTCTTATTAAAAGCAGAGCCTGGGTCTTCCTTAGTTGAAAGCTGCTACTGCTGATTGGAGTCTGATCCTCTTTTTTGAATTCCCTTCTCAACTTCTATACAGCTCTGTAGGCCAATCCTACTCAGAAGAGCTACTGGCTATACTCTGAGCTGGAAGATAGTAGAAAGGACCCTTGAGGCACTTCCCTGGTGGTCTGGTAGTTAAGATTCTGAGCTTCCATTGCAGGGGGTATGGAATCACTCCCTGGTAAGGAACCAAGATCCCTCATGCCACAGGGCTGCTGCTGCTGCTGCTAAGTTGCTTCAGTCGTGTCCGACTCTGTGCGACCCCATAGACAGCCTCCTACCAGGCTCCTCTGTCCCTGGGATTCTCCAGGCAAGAACACTGGAGTGGGTTGCCATTTCCTTCTCCAATGCATGAAAGTGAAACGGGAAAGTGAGGTCGCTCAGTCATGTCCGACTCTCAGTGACCCCATGGACTGCAGCCTACCAGGCTCCTCCGTCCATGGGATTTTCCAGGCAAGAGTACTGGAGTGGGGTGCCATTGCCTTCTCCCCCACCAAAAAAGGTCCTTGAGTGCAGCAGGGGCTCCCCTTGCTGCCAACATCCAGACTCAGGCCTAGCTTCTGTAAAAAAGTAGGCAATGTGGTGGGTGGGTGGAGGAGACACCATGAGGTTTTCCCTGAACTTTCTTTAGAGCATCCTTTCTCAACTGTGTGCTCAGTTGGCCACTTGGGGAGCTGTAAATGCTGCTGCTTAGACCCATCTCCCGGGGTTGTTCTATCATGAGGTGGGTAGCAAGACTGTTAAGATCACCAGACAAATCTAATGTTTAGCTAAGGTGGAAAGCCACTGCTATAGAATGTGTACTCCTTGTTAGAATTAAGCACAGTGCCTCAGCATTTGAAAAGGTAAGGTGGGTAAGGAGCTAGGTTGGCAGGTGTGGTGTGAGCCACTGGGCGGCAGTGCTTTGTGCTCCAGCCCCACCTTGACTCAGAGGGGTCTGGTGGCAAAGATGCATTCATCTGTGCCAGTTCCTGCCCTGCAAGGGAGCCTGTACACCGAGTGCTTTCTCCAGACCTGTGGGGGTGAGGCAGGAATGTATTTTCACATGGATGGTTCAGATGGGTTGTGTGTTAACTTTCAGAGAAGTCTAGTGCTGAGAGTCAACTTTATCCTGTAGCTCTATAGCACTGTTGTCATTGTTTACCCCTCAGCATTGCCTTTCTCATAGATGCGTGTGTGTGTGTGTGTGTGTGTGTGTGTGTGTGCATGCTTCTTCTACCTGCAAGTGCTTTGAAAATATTTAGGTCAACATGTGCCTTTCACAATATGGATAGTGGGACTGTTTTCATTTTCCTTCATTTATGACAGATTGTGTGAGGTGCTCAACCTTGATCCAAGACAAGTCCTGATTGCAGAAGTGATCTTCACAAACATTGGGGGAGCTGCCACTGCCATTGGGGACCCACCAAATGTCATTATTGTTTCCAACCAGGAGTTGAGGAAGCTGGTATGTATCACTATAATCAGATTGTTTCCAATAAATATAGACCTCTGCTTACTTGCACATTTAGTAATACTTTACCAACACGGATATCACTTCTTCTTATGGAGTGTTCTTGGTCCTCTTGAGAGTGGGAGGTTAGGTGACTGATCCTCTAATGTAGTGGTCTGAATTGACTTCATTCTCATTCTGATAAAACTTTAAGAAAATGATTACATTTTCTATTTAGTCATAGTATGCTATAATATATTAATGGGAGTTGAGGTTTCTTCCAACAATATTAAGAATTAAATGATCTGCTCCCTCTCAGTTTTCAACTGAAGTGGATGAATAAGTTCTTCACTGATGAAGAACTTAAGTTTTTAAAATAAGGGTGAGAAAATGAAAGTCTTTCTGGATTTTTGGTAAGCTCTTATTAATATATAACTTCTTGTAAACAAAAATAAAAGCAAAGTATTAAAGAGAGTGCAAATGGTATTTTACATATCTTAAAGTTAAATTATACAATTAATTTTCATTTGTCATTCTTTGATCATTAGAATTTTCTCAATATCTCTTCTTTGAAGTATCAGTAAAAATGCTTTCAAATTGGTGTCACTTATTATAGGTGATACATTTATGCCTGTGTCTCTGAAGTGTGTTAGTATGTTTGAGTATATTTGCTGTCTTTCATGAAAATATTTAAGCCTTTGAGAGTTCATGGCTCTAAGGTGTTGAAGGGCATTTTCTGGGCCTACTGTGTTCTAGAGATTCAGGGTACAACTTAGATACTTTGGCTAAATTTAATACTCCCTGGTTGCTCTGAAAGCCAACTGTGATACTTCACCAGTCTTGCTGCATGAGCTGAGCAGCAGGCCCCTCCTGACCATGTCACATGAGCACACCAGAAAGTGTGTGAACCCTGTAATTTGCTTTGTAATCTGTCACCCAGGATAGGTTGCATACACATGAGAGAGAGACCTATTTTCACAGGATAATAATGTTTTATTATTTTTATTTTATAGTAATACATTTATTTTAGAGATTGTCAATCACACACTCACATGTCAGAAATAAAAAATTGTCATAATCCCACCATCCAGAAATAAATCCTCTCAATATTTTGCTTAGTTGCTTGGTGGTGGTTTAGTCACTAAGTCGTGTCTGACTCTTGCAACCCCATGGACTGTAGCCTGGCAGGATCCTCTATCCCTGCAATTCTCTAGGCAAGAATACTGGAGTGGGTTGCAGTTTCCTTCTCCAGAAGATATTCCTGACTCAGAGATTGAACCCGGGTTTCCTGAACTGCAGGCATATTCTTTACCAGCTGAGCTACAAGGGAAGCCGCTTATTTTGGTGCGTGTAGTCTGCACGAATGTTTGTATGTGGCTATACATCAGAAAAAAAAAAAGCTGCTCTGACCAAGATGGAGTAACAGGGACTGTATTTACCCTCTTGCTTGAGACATCCAAAAAGAAAATAAACCAAAATCCAAAAAACAAAACCAGAAACAAACCAAAACCAGACAGTGGTAATCAGGTACTAGATATCAGGTAAAAAAGGGCAGTGATCCCTGAGAAATGGGAAACAAATGAAATGAACTCATGGTTGCCCCAGCTCACTGCCTTGAGAGATTTTCCAGGATGCAGTTCAGGGAAAGAGAACCCATGTGGAGCCTACCATATTTCTAGAGTTGGGGAGGTAGAACTGACTTTGGAGGGAACAAGACAGAGAACCAGAGAGGGGAGAGTTGGAGACAGAGAGAACCTCTGAGTACTTGCAGAGGGAAACTACCTGTGTCCAGGGGAAGAATAACCCAAAAAGATTAGAGGGAAGAGTACTTGATACACTGAGGGCCAAGAATAATGTCTGTTTCTGCCAGGAAGACTGTAAACCTCTTAATTCATGAGGTATTGGCCCTGATTCCACCTAATAAATCTAAAAAACCTCAAATAATCAAATTGTTTTTAAATGGTTTAACTACATCCAAAAACAAACATCAAGAAGATTTATAGGAATGCAAAAATATCCAACAACACACAAGGTAAAAAATCACAATGTCTGACATCCAAAGATTACCAGGCATGCAAAGAAGCAAGAAAATTTGATCTATCACGAGGAGATTATGAACCATTTTGAATCAACCCAGAATAGACACAGGTGTTATAATTAACAGACAAGTGCATTAAAACTTTTTTTTTTTTTTTTTTACTGTATTCCAGATGTTCATTAAGTTGAAAAGAAACATGGTGCACTGAGATGACCCAGAGGGATAGTACGGGAAGGGAGAAGGGAGGGGGATTCAGGATGGGGAACACGTGTATACCCGTGGCGGATTCATGTTGATGTATGACAAAACCAATACAATATTGTAAAGTAATTAACCTCTGATTAAAATAAATAAATTTATATTAAAAAAAATAAAAAGAAACATGAAAGATATGTATTTTTAAAGGCCCAAATCAAACTTCTAAAAATGAAAACTGTAATGTATGAGATAAAAATCTCTTGTTAGGATTAAAACAGCAAATTAAGAATTTCATAAGAAAAGATTAGTGAAATTAAGGGCATAGGTCCAAAATAAAACAGAATGAAAAGTAATGAAAGACATTTACAAGCTAAAGGGAAACTCCAAGTGGCCTAATATATTTATAATTCTTATCTCTGAAGGAGAGAGGAACAGAGAAAGACATTTGAAGAAAACATGGTCTAAAATTTCAAATTTTATGAAAGATATAATCTCAGAGATTCAGGAAGTCCAATGAATTCAGAGCACAAGAAACATGAAGAAACTACACTAAGCCATGTCATAATTGTTATACACATGAAACTTAAATAATGCTATAAACTGATGATACTTTGATTTAAAAAAAGGCATAATGGGTTATTTACTTTTTCAAGACCTATACTTTAACTTGGATATTTCGTTTTGGAAATTATAAGAAATAGTTATTTTAAAAGTAGATATTTAAAAGATCTATATGAAACAGCTATTTTTAACAGCATAAATTGAAAAACCTATGTAAAATATTCCAAGAATCAAAGAAGAAAGTGAAATTGCAAAATATTTTTAAATGAATTATGAAAACAAAATTTTTAGGGTTCCTCTCAAGCAGGAGTCAGCAAACTTCTTAAAAGGCCATATCCTTACTATTACAGGCATATGGGCCTTACGGTCCCTGATGCAATCTCTCAGCTCTGCCACTGTTGCAGGAAGGCAGCCCCAGACAACACACAAATGACTGTTCATGCCTATGTTCTAGCCTGCAAGTGTAGTTTTCTGGTCCCTGCTCTAAAACAGTATTTAGAAGGAATTATATACCATTAAATACCAATTAGAAAAGAAGAATTATCTCAAATTAGTGACCTCAGCTTCAGTCTGAAGAAACTAGATAAGGAAGAGCAAATTAAACTGAAAGTAAGCTGAAGAAACACAGACCAGCATGGAGAACAGGAAAAACAATAGAGAAAATCAATGAAAGAAAAAGCTAGTTCCTTGATAGGATAATGATTCTGACAAACTTCTGGCCAAACTAAAGAAAATAAGAGAGAAGACATAAATTACCAGTATCAGGAATAAGAGAATTATATCACTACAGAGCACACAGACATTAAAGACATTGTTAGGGAGTATTGTGAACAACTCTATGTCAATAACTTTCACAATTTAGATTAAATGGATAATTCCCTTGAAAGACATACTCTACCAAACCTCACTCAAGAGGAACTAGGTAACCTGAGTAGCCCTATATCTATTAAAGAAATTGAATTTGTAATGAAAAATCTTCCCAGAAAGAACAAAGCAAAGCAAACAAAAACTCAGGCTAAGATAGCTTTTGTGAACTCTGCCAAATGTTTAAGGAAGCAATAATACTACAGTACCAATTCTACACAAAATTTTATAGCAAATTGAAGAGGAGAGAATACTTCTCAACTTACTTTATAAGGGCCTGATGCCTAAAGCAGTTAAAACCAGGATAAGAAAACTGTTGACAAATACTTTTTATGAGCACAAATAATATATTTAAAAATTAGCTAATCCAATTTAACAACTTATAAAATGAATAATATATAATAAGTGGAATTTATCCTAGAAATGGAAGATTGGTGCTATATTTCAGAATATCAACCAATGCAGTTTACTAGCAAACTAAGTGAGAAAATCCATATGATTATCTCAATAGAAACAGAAAAATATTTGGCAAATTCAACATCCATTAATGATCAAATCACTCAATAAAGTAGGGAAAAAGTGAGCTTCATCAGCCTGATAAAGGGCATCTATGAAAATATTATGGCCAGCATCATAGTTAAAAGAGGAAAACTGAACATTTTCCTCAGATCAGAAACAAGACAAAGATGTCTGTTCTTACCACTTAAATGCATTTTACCGGAGGCTCTTGGTGGTACATTAAGTCAAGAAAAGAAATACAAGGCATTCACATTGGCAAGGAAGAATTAAGTCTATTTGCATATTACATGATTGTACATGTGTAAAATCTGAAGGAATCTACAAAAGAAAAAAACAAAATAAAACTTCTGAAAAATCATAACTAAAATTAACAAGTGTACAATCTGTCTCTTATACACATCTAGATGTGTATAAGAGACAGTCTCCAATGCATGAAAGTGAA